>PISX010014973.1:16977-51391 GCA_004024625.1 Mellivora capensis | reverse complement strand
AGTGACTCTTAATCTCACAAAACAAACTGAGGGTTGCTGGGGGGAGGGGGTTGGGAAAGGGGGGTGGGGTAATGGACATTGGGGAGGGTATGTGCTATGGTTAGTACTGTGAAGTGTGTAAACCTGGCGATTCACAGACATGTACCCCTGGGGATAAAAATATGTTTATATAAAAAAATAAATAAATAAATAATTATATTAAAAAAAAGAATACTTCTTTGTGTAATTCCTCTTTTCCTTTGTTTCCCTTAAAACTTTGGGGTTCCTGCTCCTCATTCTACATGTTTTCCTTAGGAGATTCCCATCGCTCTCATGGTTTTCACTATCACCTTCGTTGTGATAAATCCCAGATCTGTAACTACAACCTTGAACTTCAGATTTGTAAGTACAGCCACCTCTGAACATCTCCACTTGGATAACCGAAAGCCACCTCACATTTGCTTGCCCTACACTTAATTCAACTTCCATCCCAGACCTGTTCTCCCTCAAGCTTCTTCCTATCTAGGAGTACGATGCTCCTATACCTAACTAATCGTCCAGGTCAGAGACCTGGGAGCCGTCCATGATTCCTCCCTCTCTCTTGCCCAGATTCCTCCCCAATCCCAGTGGCTTCTTCTTCCCCAAAGCTTCTTGACGCCACCACTTTCTTCATGCCAACATCAGAGTCCAGGCCCACATCCCCTCTCTGCTAGATTACTGACTTGTATTCTCCTAATTTCTCTCTTTACTTCCCTTCCTGCCCTACCCCATCCAACCTTCATACTGCCAGAAGAATATTAATTCTTATAATTAAGAATTATTATAACATTTAATTCTTATAATTAAGAATTATTATAACATGTAATTCTTATGGTAAATCTTATAAGTGACCTTATTATCTAATCTGACTTGATCCCCTAAGACTCTGCCCCAGATGCAGGGAAACAGAACGACAGAGTGCCCTGGCATGTTCAACAGGAATGGGATGAGTTCCAGAATAGTCAGCTTGAACTTCAGTCTTTGAAACCCCATCTTTCTTCTGTCCTTCTGCCTGGTCTTCTACAACAATTGGCTACCTTTCCATCTTCAAACTTGGGCTCTATTTTCTGATTTCTGATTCTCAAACAAACAAGCTTTGGGTCAGGATGACCCATACCTGTCTTTCCTCCAAGAAGGAGTGGCCTTGCCCCTGGTGTTGGGCTCCCTTTGAAAATCTTCAGCTGCTTAAGGCATCCAGAAGTGATTCTTGACCTTATTTGCCAAGAAATCTGTAGAGCTGTGGAGTGCACAAAAAATGCCTGCATCCAAAGTCAAATGTTGACCATCTTTCTCTTAGTTAACAGAAAGAAGGAAGTTAGTGGATTGAATTGTTTCAGTTTTCAGTTTTTCTTATGCAAAATTTTCTGAAATCTCTGTCCCCCCCAGTTTTTTTTACTACTGCTTTCCTGCGAGCTAGTGATTGAATTGCAGCAAATAAGTATCAAGGGAAAAGTTCAAAAAACAATGGATCAAACTTCAACGGTTTGTTTTTGGTGTGACTATGCTTGTGGTTGTGATTTCGTATTGATAACCTAGAACACAGTCATAGTTTCTGCTAGGAAAATTATTTCCAGTACATATGAAAGAGTTAAATATATCACCATTTTGTTTATTCTACAAATGACCTAGTGCAGACTCTTTTCCCTGAACGTGTCTGGGAAACCATAGCTTAGAACACAGCACCTCAATTCTTAGCACAGAACATGATCTGTTCCCTGCCCACCTGTCTTCATCTCTCACAACTTGGTCCTGCTCAACCCTGAGCATCAGCCATATCAAGCTAGGCTTATTCCCCGAAATGTACTGTGCTTGGTCAAGCTGTTCCCTGTGCACGTGCCCCAGCCCCCAACCTTTATCCATTACGGTTGATGAAGAGACATCCCCTCCCAGCAGACAAGGTGGGAGGCTTAATCCATCTTAATCCATCTTCTGTGCTTCATCTGCCCTAGCATTTGCCACATTACCTCATAATTGACTTGTTCGATTTCCCTACCATTGGCTTCTAGTGGAAAGAGACAATTAAAAAAAATCGCAGAATCCTTGCTTCCTGACACATGGGAAGGAATTAGTAAAATCCCTGCCAATTTACTGAATTTTCTTTTAAGGGAACCAAAAGGGGAGCTGTACAACATTCTAATCTGATGGAGTAGCCCTAGCAAGCCTCTGTGATACAAATCAGAATATATTTAAGTTTTCTTCTGGTCTTCCAGTTATCTTTCTCTCCAGTGGCGTCAGTTCCCTTTGTTTATTTTGGTCCTTCTCTTTCATGTTGATAGTTTTCCTCAAATGTCTGATGACCCTTTGTTGTCTGGTCATATTTATGTATGAAAAACCATGTTTATTTTTATGGGTAGATAGCATGGGTTTCCTCTGCACTTGTACTGATCTGTTTCCCCCCACAAAGCTTTCTCCGGAATGGGAGGGCTGACTGCGGGTTCTCTTTTAGTGGGTAGAGTCTGTCAACAGGCGGGCTTCCCTTTAGGTTATGTGGGTGGAGAGGCAGGAAGGCCAGGGACCCCCACAACTGATAAAGCAAGGAGGGCTTTTCTCTGGGGGTGAAGCCCTTTAGAGGGTTTCACTCAACTGATGCTGGTTTTCCTTTTGTTTTCTTTTTCCTGTCTTTTGCAGAGGTCTTAACATCCTCTCTAGAGCCCTCCTCAGGCACTTCAGCCTGAGGGCAAAGGCCAAATGCTGCTGCTGACAAAGGGTTCCTGGGGGAAGGGAGAGTGAGAGGGAAAAGATCCCACCTGTCCCAGCTGTTTCCACTGCAACTCATCAATGAGTTACCATAATGATTACCTCTCAGCCTACCCCTGCTCTTTGCATTCATTGTCTCTGGGATTGGTGTTTCCTTGCGAAAACCCACTCTTACCTCTGAGTTCTGAATTGCAATGTTCTCTGCTCTGATTTCTCTTCTAGTCCAAGTTCATTGCCTTTCTTACTTGTTGGTACCACTCAAAATTTGTTTCACACTGTCACCTTTTCTTGTTTCCCCATGGTTGCGATTTCATTTTTTTTACATTTATTTTTGGCCAAATAATATAGTCACATGGTTAAAAAGGTAAATGATATGAAAAACTGTGCAATGTAAAGTCGTCCTTCCACCTCTTTCTCCCAGTCCTCCATGGTCAACCAGTGTTGTCAGTTTCTTCTGTATCTCCCAGAGATGCTTTTCCACTCATTCAAGAAAGTTCATATTCTCTTTCACCCTTTTTACACACAGTAGTATGCAATACACTGTTATGTATCTTTGTTTTTTCATTTAATAGTATATTTTGGAGATTATTCCATGTCAGCAAAGTGCTCTCTCTCCCTCCCTCTTTTTACAACTGCATAGTATTCCATTGTATAATGACATACCACAATGTATTTAACTAGTTCCCTATTGATAAACATTTAGGTTGTTCCCGGTCATACAGTATTGAACAATGCTGCAACAGGGGCACCTGGGTGGCTCAGTTGATTGAGCATCTGACTCTTGGTTTCCACTCAGGTCATGATCTCATGGACTGGGAGATTGAGCCCCCAGTCCCACTCTGAGCTCAGGGGGAAGTCTGCTTTAAGATTCTCTCTCTCTCTCTCTGCCCCTTCCCCCTTTGTTCTCTCTTCATCTTTCTCTCTCTCAAATAAATAAATAAATCTTTTAAAAAGGTATTAATGCTGCGATAAAAAGCTTGGTACTTGTTCTTTTTTTAAAAAGTTGCTTTTCAGACATTTCTATGAGATCTGGAAGGCAAAAAAAATTCACATTTTTTAAAAACACTGAACAGTCAATATGGTAACCTAAACACATCACACTCAAAGGAAGAGACTTTAAAAGTCATTGTTTATTTTCTATTAGTCAACAGAAAATGAAAGTTTCCATTATCAATGCACAGTAAATTATATGTGTTATACATCATCTTCAAAGCCAGATATTGCATTTTAAATCTTCCAATACAAAGTCCTATCTGGCCTTGAGAATTTTTGTTGCCCCATGTTGGATTCTCCATGTAGAATTGCAGCAAAAAGCCAGAGATGATATGATGTGCTCTCTGGTACCTCCATCCCAGATGCTCTCCTTGTTGGCTAGATTGATAAGAAACAATTACAGGAGACATGCCTTTCAATTGGTTCATTTGCTCAAATCAACAATCACTGAATGCTTACTGTGGGCCAGGTGCTAAGTTGGATGCTGGGGATACAAAGATAAAGACAATAGTCCCTACCTTGCCAGGAGCTCCCAGTTCAGAGCAGCCAACCAATACACGAGCAGACAAACATAAAACAATGTGAGAAGTGCCACAGTAGAGATGAACACTGTGGGTTCATTAAGAACCCTGTGGGAACATTAAGAAGGAGTACCTAGCAGGTGGCTGGGGTAGAAAAAATATCAAGGAAGTTTTCCTAGGAGAAGAGATACTTGTCATAACTTTGAATCCTGACTTCTAGCACTCTACCAACAAATTCCAACATTCAGTGTCCATCTACTTTGGCTTTTCTAGTCCAGAATCTTCCATCTCTTTTTATTCTGCAGTAATCTTCTCATTGACTGTATTGACTCTGACACTCCAAAGGCTCAGGAGAGTGAGGTAGGAGGGGGTTGGGGATAATCATCTCCAGCATAGACGAATGATGTTGGCGACAGGGATGTTTGGAATATTGGCCTGGTTTTAGGTATTAGTTTTGCTAGTGTGACCAGAATCCTCAATCTCTGTTAACTACAAGTCACCTATCTCCATCCCAGATCCCCAAAGTGAATTTTGTTGGCAAATGCTCACTCTTTGTTTCTGACTTGTGGGCACTCTGCCTCCACTCCCCATTTGTGTAAGAAAAATAAAGCTATATTTATCTGTATGCTTAGATGGACAAGAAACACAGGTAACACTGATTACCACTGGGAAGTAGAAGTGGGAGGTGGGGAGGCAGCTTTTGCTCTTTGTTCTACACCCTCTGTACTTTTTGCATTATTTTTTACAATGAACATATTTTACATTTTTTTTAAGATTTTATTTATTTATTTGTCAGAGAGAAAGAGCGAGAGAGAGCGAGCACAGGCAGACAGAGTGGCAGGCAGAGGCAGAGGGAGAAGCAGGCTCCCCGCCGAGCAAGGAGCCCGATGTGGGACTCGATCCCAGGGATGCTGGGATCATGACCTGAGCCGAAGGCAGCTGCCTAACCAACTGAGCCACCCAGGCGTCCCAACATATTTTACATTAATAAGAACTTATTTTTTTAAGATTTTATTTATTTATTTGACAGATAGAGATCACAAGTAGGCAGAGAAGCAGGCAGAGAGAGAGGAGGAAGCAGGCCCCCTGCGGAGCAGAGAGCCCGATTTGGGGCTCGATCCCAGGACCCTGGGATCATGACCTGAGCCAAAGGCAGAGACTTTAACCCACTGAGCCACCCAGGCGCCCCTAAGAATTTATTCTTAATAAACTTTTATTGAGGTAAAACTTTACATACAGAAAAATGCACAGATCATAAGCTTAATGAATTTTCATGAAGTAAACATACCCATTGTAGTCATCACCCAGATGTAGACCTTTATGCTACTGCTGAAACCCCCCTCTTGTATTCTCTCTGTCACCTCTAGTTCTCACAAAGGTAACCACTGTTCTGCTCTCTATCACCAAAGATAGTTCTGACTGGGAGTTCCAGTTGTTCCTTATCTTTACTAGCACTTGGTATCATCTGTATTATTTATCTTAGCCATTCTAACAGGTCTATAATATTATTTCATTATAATTTTGATTTGTGTTTCCCTAAAGGTTAATGATGTTGCACATCTTTGCCTGGGCTCATGTCCTCTTTGTTGCTAACACTTTTCAAAAATATAGAACACAATCATCTAAAACAATTACTTGAAAATAATAATGCCATTAACTTGACTACAGAAGAGTCCTTGGGTGTCACAATCCTACTGAGAGGCAGATGAGGGTGATGGAAATAGCCAGAACTTGGTAGCAGACATTCCAGTCTGTTCTTGCTGTGGGTTCTTAGATGAACTATTTAACCTTTTTGCGCCTTAGTTGCCTTGTCTATAAACGAGAGGTGACAACAGTTCCTGCTTCATAGGGTTGTCCTGAGAATTAGATGAGAAAATTACATAAGGCAGTCTGCTCCAAATGTTCATTGGTGTTCTCTCTATCTGTCTGGCCAAGCCTGGGAAGAGGCCAAGGGAGAGAAGTTCATCTTGAGGCAGTCAGCAGCTTAGTATATGACAGAGAATGGGTAAGTGAGTCCTCTTTTTCTGTATCTAAGGATTAAAAACCCCAGAGTTGTGTTCTAGCTGCAAGATTCTGTCTCCTCACTCCCTGCTGTGCTCCCCAACCCCAAAGAACAGAAACAGACTGCTTTGAGGAAAATTCTAGAAGAAATTTCTAGTCATAACTGGGCTCTTGGATGCTGTTGCACCCCTTGGATGAGTTTGACATCTCCTTCCTACTGTATGTCTAGCAGAAAGACACAAGTCCCATGACATCTTTTGGTATAATTCCCAAGGGTTTTCCCATTGTCTTCTACGGCAGGACTGCTTGGGGTGTCTTGTGGCTGACACCAAGTAGTCAGCATCCATGTAGCAAATATTTGCCCAGCACTTAGGAAGCACTAGTCTCTCTGATAGGTCTGGGGAGCCAAAATGAAAAAGAAAGAACTAATAGTTTAGGAGATAGGAAGGCAAGGAGTCAACTACAGTGCACTGGGGAGGCATCACAATAGGGCAAGTAGATGGGGTTTTAGGAACACGCAAGAGGAGTGAGGGTGAAGTGTGAGAGGGTCAGAGAAGTTTCCTGGAAGAGGTAATGTTTGAGCCCTGAGGGAATTTTGGATCATGTTGGATCAAAACCCTGCTCTGGGTTCTGCACAGCACCCCAGTGTCTTCCAATGGGCCCTTAAGGTAGAACACAGAATATTAAGACTTTATAGTAAAAAAAAAAATCCCCTTTGTTCCAGAGTGAAGGGTCTCTGGGATCAAGTGCTCTATGGGTGAGTATATTATCAGCACCCATTTTCTTTCAGAGATTAGCCTGATATGAGTGAACATCTAAGGCTTGTCTGTGTGGTTGTAGCCCATTTTTAACCTCCCTCATTCCAATCTTAGCCAGCCTTCTGCATCTCCTCTGGAGCTACAGAACTCTGGCAGGCTGTCCCCTAGGTCCAATGCTTCAAGACCCCACCACACAGCCTTTCCCTGGGCCCCTCTTATTTACTCCTACCCAATCCCTCTTCCTGACTTCACAGGTTCAGGGTTCTCTCCTGTCTCTCTCACTCCGTCTCTCCCCAACTTATAACTACTATTCTCCAGGCTGTCCTCTTTAGTTCTGACCCTAGGGTTGAACAGTCCCTCTCTGATCCCCACTGTGATTCACTCCTGGGGCTGTTACTGAAATAGCGCTTCTGCTCCTAACCCATTTCCTCCATAACCCCACAGGATACTGTCTTCTTAGTAGGACCTCACTCAGAGGACCTTTAGTTCTCCTGCAGGGTCTCCTAGGGCCGGCAGGATGTTTTCATAAGTGGGGAAACTGAGGCTCAGAGAAAGGGGATGACTTACCAAAGTCACGCAGCAAGTTAGTAGCAGAGTAGAGACTAGCCCGGACCTCCACACTTCCAGCCAATGCTCTTTATCGGGAATCAGGCTGCCCCTCACAAGGCTCAGGGCTTCTAGCCGCCATCAGCTCCCACCCACTGAGTGCACAGTGCACCATCTCTGTTAGCACTTCCTTCCTGAGTCAGTTCATTAAGACTGCAGCTGGCCCGTCCAGGCTTCTGACTCAGCAGCCTACCAAAGAACATCCAACCATGTCTGCATATAATTAAGGAAATGCCAGAGGCAGGAAGCATTTTTTTTTCCTGGCAGAGTGGGGGTGCAAAAGGAGGTGAAGAGATTCAATTAAATGGTAAGATGTCAGGGATCACGGTGGGGGTGGGGTGAGGAGAAGAATGGCAGTATCAAAGGGTTTAGGATTAGTAGTTTAACAAATTTTGGTACAGAAGTATATTTACTGGCTTAAAAGGACCCTTGTGATACAATGTTGGTGCAAATATCATGGCAAAAATAGACTGTTTCCATAGTTCCACTTGTGTAAGTGTAAGTTGAGAGTGTCCCCAAAGCACCTATGAGTACTAATTACAAATGAGCTATATGCAAAGGAAACAGTCAACAAAACCAAAAGACAACTGACAGAATGGGAGGAGATATTTACAAATGTCTTATCAGATAAAGATCTAGCATCCACAGTCCACAAAGAACTTATCAAACTCAACACCTAGAGAACAAATAACCCAATCAAGAAATGGGCAGAAGACATGAACAGACATTTCTGTAAAGAAAACATCCAATGGCCGATACACATGAAAAAGTGCTAACATCACTCAGCATCAGGGAAATACAAATCAAAACCACAGTGAGATACCACCTCACACCAGTTAGAATGGCTAAAATTAACAAGTCAGGAAACAACAGATGCTGGCGAGGATGCGGAGAAAGGGGGACCCTCTTACACTGTTGGTGGGAATGCAAGCTGATGCAACCATTCTGGAAAACAGCATGGAGGTTCCTCAAAAAGTTGAAAATAGAGCTACCCTATGACCCAGGCAATTGCAGTACTGGGTATTTACTCTAAAGATACAAATGTAGCGATCTGAAGGGACACATGCACCCCAATGTTTATAGCAGCAATGTCCACAATAGCCAAACTATGGAAAGAGCACAGATGTCCATCGACAGATGAATGGATAAAGAAGATGTGATAGATATATATATATATTCATTCTATTGTCTGTGTGTGTATATATACACACACACACACAATAGAATGCTATGCAACCATCAGAAAACCTAAATCTTGCCATTTGCAATGACATGGATGAAACTAGAGGGTATTATGCTGAGCAAAATAAATCAATCAGAGAAAGACAATTATCATATGATCTCACTGATATGAGGAATTTGAGAAACAAGACAGAGTATCATTGGGGAAGAGAAGGAAAAATGAAACAAGATGAAACCAGAGAGGGAAGCAAACCATAAGAGACTCTTAATCTCAGGAAACAAACTGAGGGTTGCTGGAGTGGAGGGAGGTGGGAGGGATAGGGTGGCTGGGTGATAGACATTGGGGAGGGTATGTGCTATGGGGACCGCTGTGAATTGAGTAAGACTGATGATTCACATACCTGTACCCCTAAAACAAGTAATACATTATGTTAATTTTAAAAAAGAAATGAGCTGTATGCTCCCTTCTATTCTCTGCACCCATGTTAATTTTTGCCCACAAGTTAATAATTGGAAACGATTACCACACTTTTGAGAGCGGTTGTGACTCAAGGTTCATCTGCAAATACATGAAGTTGAGAACTTTTCTCCTTCGCAATGTCCCCTGGTGAATGTTGCCATCTTGCTAAGTGTAGACTTAGAACAGCTCCCACCAGAGCACATCTATGTCTCATCCAGCATCTAATCCAATCAAGGATTTTTAACAAGTCATCTCTACTCCCAACATGGGGCTTGAACTCACAACCCTGAGATCAAGAGCCGTGTGCTCTACCAACGGAGCCAGCCAGGTGCCCCTCCAATCAAGGATTTTGACACCGAGATGTTTTCTGCCTTAGAGGAGCAGGAAGCCTTGGGTATTGTGACAGGGTCATGGATACCCTGAGACTGCTCTCGTGACACTGAAGAACCAACCACATCTGAGGCATGTTCAGATAAACAATGGGGTTGACACTTGTGCTGGGTCCAATAGCATCCTCCTCAAAATTCTTGTCCACCTGGAATCTGTGAATATGACCTTATTTGGAAACAGAAACTTTGCAGATAGTAGTTGAGTTCAGATGAGGTCATACTGAATGAGGCTGGACCTTATCCAATGACTGGTGTCCTTATAAGAAGAGGATAATTTGGTCACAGACACACACCGAGGGAAAATGGCAATGTGACAGAGGCAGGGACTGAAGTGACACTGCCACTAGCCAAGTAGCGTCAAGGATTGTTGGCAACCAGCAGAGGCCGGAAGAGGCAAGAAAAGATTCTTCCTTTAGAGCCTTCAGAGGGAACAGGGACCTGTTGATGCCCTTGAACTTCTGCCTCCGGAAACGTGAGAGAATAAGTATCTGTTGTTTTAAGCGACCTGATTTGTGGTAGCTTATGTGTGGAGTGCGCAAGCTTGCTGTAAGGTTATGGAAGCCATTGGAAATGAATACAATTCTTGTACGGAAAAAGTTGGCCCCATCTTGGGAAATGCTATGCCAGTCGTGACATGAAGAGAAAGATGCTCACCAACAGAGGACATATTCTCAAGCATAAGGACTGCATGACCCCTCGGATTATGCTCTACACTGGTCTGTACATGCAGAGAGAAACAAGCCTGGAAGGTCCCCCCAGACTCGTCTCAGGGCAATAAATCCTGGAAGGTTTTTATCTACTTGCTTTAATTTGTCTGTATTTTCTAAGTGTCCCACAATGAATATGCATTACTTGGGTAAAAGATATGTGTCTCTATCTACCTGTCATCTATTTATTCACCTACCTATCTTGGATTGCTAGTACTCTCATGCACTCACAGAATCCTTCTAAGAGAAATAGTCCCAGGGTACCTTCATTTCTCATAGGCCCGAAGTTAAGAATCACTCCCAAAAGCCCCACAGGAATGAGGGTAGACAAAAATGAAATCATATGTTTATATGGTATTTGATACTCCTCACAGGGCATACTTTCATATCCATCCACCCACTCAACCTCAATCCCCTCTGACTGATAAGAATTCTCAGGCTCAGAGAGCTGTTAAAGACCTTGTCCAAGGTCTCATGAGCTAATAACTCATGGGACTATGACTAGCCCTCAGGGTCCTGACACCCTGTTCAGTAGCAGGTTCTAGAATGTAAGATCCATAGGGACAGCACTTGCTGCCTGTCATGTTCCCTGAACACTTATATCTCCAACCCTGAGAATGGTGCTTGGCATAGAGTAGGTGATCAGTACAGGTTCCTTGAATGAATATGACAAATGAAAGCTTCCTTCTAGAGGCATTTTCTGCTACTAGGAACATTTTGGTTCAAGCCAAGCCTCTGTGCCCTGCAGAAGGCCACAGCATTGCTGAAGGGATCCTATTTTCTTCTCAATCTCTGTCCCTCCACAGTCTGCTCCTCCACCCACACCCCTACCCCCAGGCAAAGAATAGCTACTTTCTAAGGATGACTTCTCATATCACCTACAAGAGGGCATCTATATGTTCTGATTCAAGGTGAGTCTACAAAGAGCTCCTTGAGGCATCTGCTGGTTCAATCAGTAGAGTGTATGACTCTTGATCTCTGGGTTGTGGCTTCAAGCCCCACGTTGGGTGTAGTGATTACTTAAAAAGAAAAACTTTAAAATAAATAGATAGATAAATAATAAAAAGAGCTCCTTGTCCAAAAATAGCACCACCCAGCAAAAAGATCCAGGGCCAAGGGGAGGGCAGGCTCTGCAGATGGGTGGGCTTCTCAGTTGCAGAATGATTTATTCTGTCATAAGGAGCCCATCAAGAAACGCCAAGACACAGAGACAGACAGAGGGAGGAAATGGCAGCCAAGTGATTACCAAAGGGTCTTGGTTCAGGAACAGAACAAGAGATGTGCTGAAAATGTCCAAAAGGAAGTCAAAAGGGAAGACTGGTTGAAACACATAGGAAAAAGGAAGTGGGGGGCACCTGGGTGGCTCAGTGGGTTAAAGCCTCTGCCTTCAGCTCAGGTCATGATCCCAGGGTCCTGGGATCGAGCCCCACATCGGGTTCTCTGCTCAGCAGGGAGCCTGCTTCCCGTCCTCTCTCTCTGCCTGCCTCTCTGCCTACTTGTGATCTCCGTCTGTCAAATAAATAAATAAAATCTTAAAAAAAAAAAAGGAAAAAGGAAGTGGGGTAGGGCAGACAGAAGACACCTCCATCCCTGGCTGTCCCCCTAGCCCAAGCCAGTTCTCATGCCTTTCTCTAAGGCTATCCCCTCAACCTCCACACAGATGACACCTTCCCCCCATTCCCATCAGGCCTTGCTGGGAGGAGGGTGCTCCCAGAGGGGGAACTTTGTATCCAGGTTTTCTTTTTCAAGGGCAAATTCCCAGGAAGCTTTAAAGCTACCAGCTGCCCCGTCCGAGGACGGCGGGGGGGCGGGGCGGGTAATGTGGTTAGTTTCAGTGCCAAGAACTGGGTCTCTGGAAGCTGGGAAGCCAGCCAAGAAGCTGGAGAAGGGAAGGAGGGAGGGTCAGGGGTCTCCAAGCACTGGGGTCTGGAGCAGAGCTCTGGGGACCCTGTAGGATTTCACAACTCTTCTCTTTCCTGGCCTCTTTCACACACACCAGGACAGGAAGGGGAAGCTGAAGGAAGATTATGAGGCAATTAATTGTAGGTAAGGAAGTTGCCTTAAAAAGGAAAGCTCAAATCACTATCTTAATTAAGGACCATTCTTGGCTAATTTGCTAGACAAGGAGAAGGTGCAGTTTTGATAGCAAAAGATTTTGAGAGATCACACATTTCTATGTCCAGGCAGAGCCATGTGTATCCTGGGAAAGGAAGTCTTCCAGGCCTTTGAGCTATATGGGAGGGGAGTTGTGAGTGAGAGAGTTTCCTTCTTTTCCAACACTGCATTCTTCTGCCCCAGCATTCCAGGATTCACAGCATTAGGAGCCTCTAGATACAAAATGTCAACCCAGGATATCACTCATGTGGCTAAGCCCAGGAATGAATGCATTCTGTCAATTGCCAATGTTCTTATTTTCATAATTCTTTTTTTAAAATTTTGTTTATTTATTTATTTGAGAGAGAGAGAGAGAGTGCACAAGTGGGGTAGAGGGAGGAGCAGGCACCTCACTGAGCAGAGAGCCCGATGTGGGGTTCGATCCCAGGACCCTGGGATCATGACCTGGGCTGAAGGCAGACGCTTAACTGACTGAGCCACCCAGGCAGCCCTTATTTTCATAATTCTTAACAAAGACTTATCTCAAAATCTACTCCCATCCAGGAGCAAAATGTTCATTTACAGCTCAGGACTTAAGAGAACTTTCTATCAGTGGGGTGGGTTTGGGGAGTATCCTTCACAAAGTCGGTGAACAATGAAAATTACTGCCTCTTCAGAGTTAGCTCCTCTGAAACCGGAAATGTGAACAGAGCTGACTTAGTACTAATACTTTCTCTTACTCCTGTACGAAAGAGGAAAGACTGTGCTCAAGGTAGCAATGATGTGCGAAAACCACAGTAGAGGTTTTGTAAAGAAGAGCAATTGTGGCTTTTGCACAAGTTATTCCTAAACCGAGGCTGGCGACAGCATATAACACTTTTCAAAGTAGCTGCTGGACTGGTATTTCACTGAAATGAAGACAATCTTTGAGCAAGACCGGAAGCCAAAAATCTACATTTCATGACCTCTGCAGGAAAGTAATAGTTGCATTATGGAACATTCTAGAACAGCAGGCTCAAACCATGGCCCGGAAGAAATGTAGGCCTTTTTAGGTAGGAGGGGGGAGGCAGGAAAAATCTAATTCCCAAAGAAGGTTTCTGATAGTTTTCCACTCTCTCCCCACCCTCTCACCTAGTTCCGTGGCTCTTCTTTAACTACCTCTTCTAGCACAGAAGATCTGATTCAATAGATGGGGAAAAGGAAGTAGAGGAAACAGAGAAGAAAAATTAATTTCAGTTTCAGGAAGTCCAGAACATTTTTTTAAAAGATTTTATTTATTTATTTGACAGAGGGAGAGGGAGAAGCAGGCTTCCTTTTGAGCAAGGAGCCTGATGCGGGGACCGATCCCAGGACTCTGGGATCATGACCTGAGCTGAAGGCAGATGCCCAACCGTCGGAGTCACTTGGGTGCCCTGTGTCCAGAATATTTTTAACTCAAAAGTTGCCTGCAAATGTTAGCAGAAAGGAGGAAATAACAAAGATCAGAGAAGAAATAAGTGAAATAGAAAATCAATAGAAAAAAAGCAACAAAACTAAGTTGATTTTTTTTGAAAAGATAAAATTGATGAACACCTTGCTAGACTAAAAAAAGGAGAGTGCAAAGACTTAAATAAATAAAATCAGAAATGAAAGAAGGAACATTACAACTGATGCCATGGAAATAAAAAGGATGATAAGAGACTAATATGAAGAATTATACACCGACTAACTGGATAAACTGAAAGAAATGGATAAATTCCTAGAAACATACAACCTACTAAGAATGAATCATGAAAAAAATGGAAAATCTGAACAGACCAATATGAGTAAGGAGATTGAACCAATAATCAAAAACCTCCCAAGACAGAAAAGCCCAGAACCAGATGGCTTTACAGGTAAATTCTACCAAACATTAAAGAAGAATCAATTCATTCTCCAACTTTTCCAAAAAATTGAGGAGAAGGGAGCACTTCCAAACTCATTTTATGATGTCAGCACAATGATATCCGATACCACAAGGAAACGATAGGTCAATATCCCTAATGACTATAGAAGCAAAAATCCTCAACAAAATACCAGCAAACTGAGTTCAACAGCCATTAAAAGGCTTAGCTACCATGACCAAGTGGGATTTGTCCCTAGGATACAAAGATGGCTGACTATACACAAATCAACCAACCTGATACTCCACATGAGTAGAATAAAGGATAAAAATCACATGATCATCTCAATGGATGCAGAAAAAGCATTTGACAAAATTCAGTATCTTTTCATGATAAAAACTCTAAATAAACTACGAATGGAAGGAAAGTACCTCAACAAAAAAAAGGGCATATACAATAAGCCCACAGCTACCATCATACTCAATGATGGAAAGCTGAAAGCTTTTCCTCTAAGATCAGGAACAAGGCAGCGATGCCCACTCTTGCCACTTCTATTTGCCATAGAACTGGATGTTCTAGCAAGAGTAATCAGGCAAGAAAAAGAAATCAAAGGCATCCAAATCAGATAAGACAAAGTAAAATCAACCCTGTTTGCAGATGACATGATCTTATATATTGATTTAAAGATTCTTTTTAAAAAAACTGTTAGAACTAATAAGCAAATTCAGTAAAGTTGTAGGATACAGAATCAATATACAAAAACCACTTACATTTCTATATGCTAACAATTAACTCTCTCAGAAGGAAATCAGGAAAACAATTCCATTTATAATAGTACCAAAAAGAGTAAAATACTGAGGAATAAATTTAACTAAGGGGGTATAAGGCTTGTCTGCTGGAAACTACAAACCATTGATGAAAAAATTACGCAAGATACAAACAAATGCAAAGACTACATTGCATGTTCAAGGATTGAAAGAGTTTATAATGTAAAAATGTCTATACTACCCAAAGCAATCTACAGATTCAATGATGCTCTGACAAAATTCCAATGGAATTATTTACAGAAGTAGAAAAAAATCCTAAATACCATGTGGAACAATGAAGGACCCTAAATACCTGAAACAAGCTTGAGAAAGAACAAAGCTGGAAGCCTCATACTTTCTGATTTGAAAATATATTACAAAGCTACAGTAATCAAAACAGCAAGACACTGGCATAAAGACACTCCTATAGACCATTGAAAGTGACTAGAGATCCCAGAAGTAAATCCATATATATACTGTCAACTGATACTCGATAAGGATGCCAAGAATCCACAATAGGAACAGGATAGTCTCTGTAAGAAATGATGTTAGGAAAACTGGCTATCCACATGCAAAAGAATGAAATTGGACCTTAACATACACAGAAATCAACTTAAAATGAACTTAAGACTTAAATGTAAGACCCAAAACCATAGAACTCCTTAGAAGAACACATACAGGGAAAGCCTCATGGTATTGGTCTTGGTGAGGATTTCATAGTACGACACCAAAAGCACAGGCAACAAAACAAAAAATAAACAAGTGGGACTACATCAAACTAAAAAGCTTCTGCATAGCAAGGGAAACAATCAAGAGAGTGAAAAGGCAACCTACAGAAAGGGAGAAAACATTGGCAAACCTTATATCTGATAAAGGGTTAGTCTCCGAAATATATAAGGAAATTTTATGACTCATAGTAAAAAACAAACAAACAAAAAACAACAACTCTATTTAAAAATGGGCTAAGCTCTCAAATGGACACTTGTCCAAGGAAGATATAAGTGGCCAACAGGTATATAAAAAAATGCTCAATGTCACTCATCATCAGGGAAATGCAAATCAAAACCACAATGAGACATCACCTCACACCTATCATGATTGCTACTACTAGAAAAAAAGGTGACAAGTGTTGATGAGAACATAGAGAGACTGGAACCCTGCACATGTTACAAAATGGTGCAATGCTATAGAACACAGCATGGACATTCCTCACAAAATTAAGAATGGAACTAGTGTGTGATCTTGCAGTCTCACTTCTGGGTATTTATCCAAAAAAAGTTGAAATTAGTATCTAGAATATTAGCACTTCTATGTTCATTGCAGCAATAGCCAAGATGTGGGAACAACTTAAGTATCTACTGAAAGATACATACACACAATGGAATACTATTCCGCCTTAAAAAAGAAGGATGGCTGAACCCTGAGGAAGTTATGCTGATGGAAATAAGTCAGTCACAGAAAGACAAACACCGAATGATTCCATTTATATAAGGTACCTAAAATCGTCAAGTTCAGGGGCATCTGGGTGGCGTAGTTTTTTCCGGCTCAAGTGATCTCAGCGTCATGACATGGAGCCCCGCTTCAGGCTCCCTGCTGCTTAAGACTTTCTCTCCCTTTGTCCCTCCCCCTCCCTGCTCTCTCTCACACTTTCTAAACGAAATAAGTAAATCTTTTCAAAAATAATAAAATAAAATAGTCAAATTCATAGAATCAAAGACTGGAATGGTGTTTGCCAGGGGCTGGGATGGGGGAAACGGGGAGTTACTAATCAAAGGACGTAAATTTTCAGTTTGACCAAGATGAATAAGCTCAATAGATCTGCTGTGCACTTAAAAATTTGTTAAGAGGGGCACCTGGGTGGCTCAGTCATTAAGCATCTGCCTTCTGCTCAGGTCACGATCCTGAGGTCCTGGGATCAAGTCCTGCATCGGGCTCTCTGCTCAGCATGGAGCCTGCTTCCCCCTCTCTCTCTGCCTGACTCTCTGCCTGCTTGTGATCTCTCTCTGTCAAATAAATGAATAAAATCTTTAAAAAAATTAAAAAAAATAAAATGTAAAAGCCCGAAAAGGAGCATAAAACATTAAACTGCCTATCATCGAAAAAGAAGAAAAGAAACAAGATGGGATTGGGAGGGAGACAAACCATAAGTGACTCTTAATCTCACAAAACAAACTGAGGGTTGCGGGGGGGAGGGGGTCGGGAAAGGGGGGTGGGGTAATGGACATTGGGTTGGGGAGGGTATGTGCTATGGTTAGTGCCGTGAAGTGTGTAAACCTGGCGATTCACAGACATGTACCCCTGGGGATAAAAATTTGTTTATAAAAAAATAAAAATTATAAACTGCCTATCATCAGTCTCACACATAAATATTTACTGAAACTCTGCCAAGTAAAATCTTAGTAAGCGAAATCAAGGAGTATGTTAATATACCTTCACCAAGAAGGACCCATTCAAGTAATGAAGGAATGTCTTAGTATTAGAAAATCTGTTAATCAAGTTTATATTAATAACAGAACAAAGAAAAAATACTATTGTAATCAATCCATGGTGGAAAAGAGAAAAATTCACCATAATTCCTGACAATGCTTTTAGAAGAGGAAGAACATTGACATTCTTCATTCGTTAGGCACATATATCTTTCAGTCTTATTATCTCTATGACCTTGGGCATATGGCATCACCTTTGTGCCTCAGTTTCCAAATATTTTAAACAAATCACAGGACACAAACTGAGGATTGCTGGAGGGGAAGGGGGTGAGAGGATGGGGTAATTGGGTGATGGACATTAAGGAGAGCATGTGATATAATGAGCACTGGATGTTATATAAGATTGATGAATCACTGACCTCTACCTCTGAAATCAATAATACATTATATGCGAATTAATTGAATTAATTTATTAATATAATTATATTTATAAATATAGTATCAATTATATTTTTATATAAATATTTATCTATATAAAATATAATTAACACAATTAACATAATTCAATTAATTAATTGAAACAAGGATAATAATATCTGCTTCTAAGTGTCACGAGGATTCAGCAGTATATGTGGAAAGTACTATCACACAGCGCCATTTCCTCCCACCCCCTTACTTGTCTTATTTTCTCATGTGTCTGCCACTCATTAACACTGTGTGGAGTGCCCTAAGGGAAGTGATGTACTATCATTTTTCTGTTCTCCTGATTTTTTTCATTTGCACCAGGGGATGTAGGATGTGTTTATTGCTGTCCTAGCTTGTGTTTACTCAGGCATGGTCTTGTCAACCAAGTAACCCTCTTCACGCCCACCCCTCCATGCCAACTCCTAGACCCCCTTCAAGGAAGATTGTATTAATTGGCTTCACTGGTATTAAGCCAATGGTTCCCAGCCCTGGCTATCCATTAGAATCACCTGAGCAGCTTTGTCATGTGGTTCTACTGGGGGTAGCTAGACTTACAAGCTGGTGCAGCTGTCATTTCTCTCCAAGTTCCGACACATTCACTCCCTTTATGCATTGACCTGTATGCCACCTAATTTTGAAATTAGTTTTGATTCATTGCTCAAAAGTGACTGACTGATTCCATAATCCCATAAAAGACCATTCGTTAGAGTGGGTACACTTGCAGAAAGGAAGGGGACAGTAAAAAGTGGGCAGAGAGGAAGCAACCAAACCTTAGGAGAATCTCAAAATTAGGTAAAAGAAAAAAGAGAAGTAAGGAGGGGGTCGAAAGGGAATGGGGACTGGGTGGTACCATAGAAACCCAAGAGGGGAAAAGATGCAAGAACTAAACTCATCCTTCTTGTCTCCCCTGAAGCAGCGCCCACCTCCCCACTCAAGGAAGGCTTTTCCTGGGCTTATCTGCTTGGACTGACCCTCAGCACCAGAACCACACTGCCTAGCTTCCCAATTCCAAGCACACAACATCAGACAAGTTAGTAAATTCATTGTGTCTTCATCTCATCATCTACAAAATGGGGACAATGGTCTCTGCTCCTAGGGCTATTGCAAGGCCTACACAAGGCACCAGGAACAGCACCTGGAAACAGTATACATTATGTCATGTATTAGCTATCATTTTATATATATATTATTTTATATATATATTAATATATATTATATATTTCATAAGATATATTTTACAATATGTTTATATATAATATATTTTATAATATATAAGGTTAAATAAATATGTAATTATATATAAATATATATAGTTAAATATCCCCATTATAGACCTTTTTAGCACTCTACATTCCCCTTTTGTAATGTTTATCCCAATTGTCATCTGACAGTTTCTTCTGCTGATTAAGTCACCTCCACCAGAAGAATCTCCCTTTTGGGAAACCCAAAGCCAACTGATTTGAGAACTTCATTATAACTGCAGAATCCCTTCCCCTGTATGTTGCCATACAGGGTAACATAATCACAGGATTAATAGCCCATCATACTCCTAGGTCCCGCCCACATGCATGTGGAGGGGATTATACAAGGCACGAACCTCAGGGGGTAGGAATCTCCAGGACCATCTTAGAATTGTGCCTACCAGAGTGATTCTCTTCCACTAGATCATAAAGTCCACAAGGGGAGAGGCCAATTCTGTTTTCTGGAATGAATGAACAAATGAACGAAAGATGAATGAAGGAGAACTAAGGGAAAACAGTGGTGGATATCTGTTTTGATTCATAGAAAGCCTTACCACTGTGTTCAAGAAGTTGAGGGACGCCTCAACTTCTTCACAGAAGGTTCCAGAAAGCTATAGAGCATATAAAGCAGGTAGGCATCAGAGCTGAACCCCTCTTTGGTGCTTGTCGTGCTATCAGAGGCAATGGAGGTGTTGCCTGGGGCCTCTGCTGGCCTGAGCCGTTCCCAAAGCACAGGGTCTCCACACACCCAGCTAGCTCTTGGCCGGCACCCAGAACCTAACACCTGGCACTCCTACCATCTGATCTCGAGTGTTTATGAAGAGATCAAGGGCATTCTGAGTGAGGGAGGGAGGGGGGAGAAATGGCATCTAAGGCCAAACCGAAGAACTTCAGAGAATGAATTCGAGACCTCGCCTTAAAGGCACCCAGGTGTTTTTGCTTGGTGTGTATGAAGTTTTGCAGTTGATAAATAGTTTTTCCTGTGCAGCATTCTATTGTCCTGCCGTTCCCTTGCCACATTCCTCTCCTGGCAAAGGGGCCCCTGTTCTGGGCCAGAACCCAGGATGGGCCCCAGGGGCTTCAGTACTTTTTTAAAAACTTTATTTATTTATTAGAAAGAAAGGGAGAGGGGGTGGGGAGGGACAGTGGGAGAGGGAGAGAATCTCCAGCAGACTCCACACTGAGTGCAGAACCCAACGTGGGGCTCGATACCAGGACCCTGAGATGGTGACCTGAGCCAAAATCAGAACTCGACACTCAACCAACTGAGCCACCCAGGCGCCCCACCTCGTTACTTTTTGTAACACCTTTAACAAGATACAAATCCCATACCATATAATGCCCCCATTTAAAGTGTATAGTTCAGGGGTGCCTGGGTGGCTCAGTCCATTGGGCAGCCGACTCTTGATTTCAGCCCAGGTCATGATCTCAGGGCTGTGAGATTGAGCCCCACGTCAGGCTCCACATTCAGCAGGGAGTCTGCTTGAGGGTTCTCTCTTCCTCTCCCCCTCCTCCCGTGCATCTCTCTCTCAAATAAATAAATAAATCTTTAAAAAATAAAGTGTACAGGGGCACCTGGGTGGCTCAGTGGGTTAAAGCCTCTGCCTTCGGCTCAGGTCATGATCCCAGGGTCCTGGCATCGAGCCCCGCATCCGGCTCTCTGCTCGGCAGGAAGCCTGCTTCCCCCTCCCTCTCTCTGCCTGCCTCTCTGCCTACTTGTGATCTCTGTCTGTCAAATAAATAAATAAAATCTAAAAAATAAAGTGTACAGTTCAATGGTTTTTTAGTATATTCACAGAGTTGTACATCCCCTTTTGCACTCATGCCCCACTCCCTCCTCCCACCCCCACTCAGTTTCAGCAAAGGCAGGATCCCTGACCCCAAGGCTCTCCCAGTCTTGTGCCACATCACTGGGCTCTGGGTGGGGCAGAAGTACAAAGTTCAAAGTTCTGGTCCTGGCTGTGCTGTTGACCAGCTGTGCGACTGTGTGGCCTTCCCCGTTAGGGTGTCAGGTTTTTTTTAGATGTAAAATGAGGGGATCGGGCCTCAAAATTTCCCCTGAGGGACTCTGCTGTTTTTATATTCAATTCACAAACTACTGCTGTATGCAAGGTATGACTTTAGGCCAAAAGCCCAGCCTCCATTATGCCTTCACTTCCATTCACCTCCCCTGCAATATCTTCCTCTCCTTTTACACCTCCCCCCCGCTCCTCTTGCCAAGACTCAACCTCAGCTGTACCTCCTCCAGGAAGCCCCCTAGGATTCTCTCTTTTCTCTAAGCTCCTGTGGCAGCAAAACCACCTACCGCCCAAATTGGCCTTTCCTTTTAGAGAGAAAGTCTGTGCTTCTGGTATGGATGGCTAGGGATGGATCAAATATTTGTACTGCATCCCACATTACCATCCCCTTTTTTCCTACCCAATGCCTTGTATTATTGTTTCAGTGATTCTTTCCTGTGTGCCATCTGGCAAGATACTGCAATACTCCAGAACTTGGGAGGACAGTGGGAATAAAACAGGATGGGACTAGCATAGTTGGGGTATTTTTGATATGCCCAGTCCATGCCAAGGATTTCATATGCTTTATCTCACTGGAGGCAGCTTGTGGGGTAGCACTGAAGCTGGGAAGGGTCAAGTTACTTGGCCAAGCTAGTAAGCAGCACCGAGTGGATGAAAATCCAAATTTGATTCCTGTGTTTGTGCTTTTAACCTCTGTGCTACGATGGCTCTCACTACAGTAGGAAATGCGGGAGGAGGCATGGTCAGAAAAAATCAGCTCCTGCCTGCTCGGGCCCTGGGTGATTGGTCAAGACATTAGGGCAAGTTTGGGGGGGCGGTGGCTGCCCCACTAGATCTCATCAGAAAAAAGTTTACGTCAAAGAGGCTGAATTTCTGTGAAGAATTCATTTTCAATTAGCCAGAGATGTCTTTAAAATTGTTCTTAAACCCATTGTATTATTTTCACGTAGGGTTCTTCATGTTAGAATGCTTTACCAACCGATGCCTGATGAAGCTCTGGTTTTCTGATGACAAAACAGATAAGTGCTCATTGTGGGAAACTTTAAAATGCAGAAAAATATAAAGAAGGAAACAAAAAGCACCCGCAACCCCAAGATAACCACTGATAACATTTTGGAGTATTTCCTTCTAGGCTCACAGGCTTACATGCACTGTCTCTCTAAAGAAAGAAAGAAATACACACGCCTTTTGCATCACTGGATTCATAGCGGGTATACAACTTCATACCACTTTGCCCTAAACATTGGGTGGGGTGAGCGTTTTTCTATTTAAGTTGTTCCCAAACATGTTCCTATTAGGAACTGATTTTGTAAATGAAGAAAATGATTTTAGCACTGTCTCTCAGAAGCACGTTCCGGGGGCACCTGGGTGGCTCAGTGCATTGAATCTGCCTTTGGCTCTGGTCATGATCTCAGGGTCCTGGAACTGAGCCCCACATCGGGCTCTCTGCTCAACAGGGAGCCTGCCTCCCCTTTTCTCTCTGCCTGCCTCTCTGCCTACTTGTGTTCCCTCTCTGTCAAATTAAAAAAAAAAAGAACCATGTTCCATAACTATTAAATACCAAATCCTAATCCAGAGCCCAGAGTGTGGCAGAGTACTTTGGAGGCTGTCCTGGTAACCTCAGAGTGCTGTTCCATTCATATGACCCTGAATTTCGTAGCACCAGGCACTGGCACTTAACTGTTTTTGTCTTAACACACGCTAGGTATTAAACTTCTTTGGTGCCCTGACCCCTCACTCTCTACATTTAAAAAAAAAAAATTGTAGGATCAACTCAAATGTGCTTTTGTTTTTTTTGTTTTTGTTTTTGTTTTTTTTTTCAGCCACCCGGCCCAAGCTGATCAAATGTGCTTTTGAAATTGTGTGCGTGTGTGTGTGTGTGTGTGTGTGTGTGAAGGTAGTAAGCAGCCCTCCCAAAAAGATTGTGGTGAACCTGTTCTAAGTGGCAAGCTTAGCCACAAAGGTCATCTTCCTTCCCAGGAAGAGGAGGCACCTTTTTTTACCCAGCATGCTCCATTGTCATTTCCTTATTTCCGGCCCATCCATGATGAGCCCAAATCAGGGGCTTCTAACGACTCTTTATCCTCCCTGAGACTCAGCTTTCTGAAACCCAACTGGCAGGCACACAGAAGCATGGGTCGCACCTGGCCTCTGTTTAAAAGGATGGACAGGAATGAGGCTGCTGGACCTTGTTTCTGGGATGACTTAGAGTTTCTCCAAGACTACTCACTGAAGCCAACAGCCCAGCTGAGCCCCTCTCCTGGGCAACCTCTTTAGAATGAAGATCTTCTCATTCCACTGAGATTCTCAGTTTCTGGAAGATTGGGTTAGGCAAGGGAAAAAAAATCGACTCATGCTTTCAGCTTGGAAACTGAACTTTGTAATAACCAGACAAAAACCCCTCTTTTATCTGAAAAAGTATTATTTCGTGATATTGTCCAAAAAAAAAAAGAGAAAAGGAACAAAATTACTCATAAACCTACCTTCCTAGCCTAACCATTGTTGTCATATTTCCTTCTAGTCTTTCCTTCACATTAAATTTGTCATACTTGTGATTATAGAATCTATATAATCACTACAGGGTGTTTTTTCACTTAGCTTTTCTTCAGCTTCTTTGGGGTATAATTGACAAATAAAATCATAAGATATGTAAAGTGGGACGCCTGGGTGGCTCAGTTGGTTGGACGACTGTCTTCAGCTCAGGTCATGATCCCGGAGTCCCGGGATCGAGTCCCGCATCGGGCTCCCGGCTCCATCGGGAGTCTGCTTCTCCCTCTGACCTTCTCCTTGCTCATGCTCTCTCTCACTGCCTCTTTCTCAAATAAATAAATAAAATCTTTTTTTAAAAAAAGAGAGATTTCTACTGTTTAAAAAAAAATAAGATATGTAAAGTGTGCATTGTGATGATTTGATGTATACACACTGTGGAAGGATGCCCGCATCGAGTTAATTACCACATCCGTCACCTCACACTGTTGTGTCCACTTAGCGTTTTCTACTAAACATCTGATGTTGTTTCACATTCTAATAACCACAGATTTTTTAAAGATTTATTTCTTTATTTTAGAGGGGGGCCAGGCAGAGGGAGAGAGAGAGAATCTCAAGTGGACTCCCTGCTGAGTGCGGAGCCCAATGTGGGGCTTAATTCCGCAACCCTGAGCTCATGACCCGAACTGAAACCGAGAGCTTGACGCTTAACCGACTGAGCCACCCAGGTGCCCCCTAACCATCATTTTAAAAGGCAACTTAACAGAATGCTTTCTTTTTAATAACATCACATCGCTGTGAGATTGTGTTTTTTCTCCTACTTGCTTGCAAAAGGCACAGGGTTAAGAGATTGGAGACATGGCAACTGCTCTCAAAGAGCTTTTATTCTACCTGGTGAAGACACTCATTTCTTCCAAGACCCTTAAGTTGGAGCCCCCAAGCATGAATATCATCAAAGTCGGGACTGTCTTATTTCAGGAGGGAAATTGGAGGGGGAGATGAACCATGAGAGACTATGGACTCTGAAAAACAACCTGAAGGGTTTTGAAGCCCCTCTCCCGGGGGGGTGGGAGGTTGGGGGAGTCAGGTGGTGGGTATTAGGGAGGGCACGCATTGCATGGAGCACTGGGTGTGGTGCAAAAACTATGAATTCTGTTACGCTGAAAAGAAATTAAAAAAAAAAGTCGGGACTGTCTAAACAGATACCCCTCCATGGGCAGTGGATGTAAATGGATATATGGGTGTAAATGGATAAGCCATTTTCAGTGGCTCAAGTTTACCACCCTCAAATTCAGATTCTATATTGGTGTCTCTATCACTTACTCCTAGCTAAAGAGATGTTTCAGGGGCCTTGATGTGGAGTCTGTATGTGTGGAAGCCCCTCCCACACCCTTTTAATCTGGCTGGTTGGTTTGATGCAGAGTGTACCCTGATGAGTTTACACCTTACTCCATGGTAACCTAGTGAGAAGATTCTAGCATCTTGGAGGGCATCGAATGAAACCCTAAGGTGAGCAGCAGAATCTTTCTGACTCTAAGTGGCTCAGCTGATGAAGGTGTTACCCAGACTCTATAGTCCTGATAAGGGTTGCTGAAAACTTCTAACCCTAAGGTTTTACTTAGAGACTGGTAAATGTTTGGAAATTTTTGCAATCTGTAACTTGTCTTTGTTGATTTGCACAACAGTATCAATCGAAATCATTTGCATTGTGAGCTTCTTTTAGAGGTAGAGACCCTCTTTATTATCGTGGATTCCATGAAAAAAAAAAGTATGATCTTGATACAAGAAAATCTTCCTCATTGACTGCCAGTGGTCAGGAAATAACAAAGTTACCAGCACCAGTGTATTCTCAAATGAAAAGAGCCATTTGAACACTTGGTGGCCTTACCTATTCTGACTTCTAAACAGGGTACCACTCCTTTAGCTAACACTCAGCTTTGCTAAGAATGAGTTTTCTTTTCTATCTCTATAGTATGTGTTTATACTGAGTCCAAGATCATGTGTATTTGTGAACTTTGATTAATAGTAGCTGGGACTAGTTGAAATAAGCCTTTCCCTAAGGCACCAACCCAGATCATCTAGAAATGAAGGTTTAAATGTTGAGTTATAGAAAGAGCATATAAACAGATGTTATAGAAGGGCCCAGGATATCATCCTTCAATGCCATTCCCTACAGCCTGTGATAGTCTCAAATATTCATATATTCTCTTCTTCTTTAAGACTATCTTCTGAGCATCTCCCTGATAAAACACGGCAGATTGTACCCTACCTTGGCAAAAAAAACAAACACATTTTCCCATTTGAACTACCTATTTGACTTCCTCAATAAAATATTTTAGTACTTTTGTCCACAGCCATTAGTCTTCCTCTAATTGCTCTGACTCAAATGGAGATTGACTTTGTGGTTGGAAATTTTGTGACATTACCAAGAAAGCTCAGTCAGTACCAGGACTCTTCTCAAACTCCTGTTTGCAAACCCAAGGAAAGACCTTTAAGCAGGAAAGGCCAAAATACTGATATGCAAAACAATTATGTGATGTTTGGTAGAACTCAAATGATTAGTGAACCCTTCTCTCCATTGTTTTGTTTTGTTTTTTTGGTCAAAGGAACCCATTCAAGGAAATTTTTAGTGAGGCTACCCATGATTATTTGTGTCCATGAGGGCCAAACAAGTTCTGGAGAATAAAAGCCAGACAATATCAAAAGTTTATGTTAAGTCAGTAGTCTCAAACTTATTCCCCACCAAACCTTTATTTTTGCTTTTCTCCTTACTAAAAAATACAACTATGGCTTATAAGCTAAAAACCCTTGAGGACATCACCAGAGGACATCACTAAGGATCAAACTAGTAGCTAAGAGTAGCAAGGGGTCCAAGCAAGAAAATTATCCTAGTTCTAAGCAGATAAGGGGGATAGGCAGAATGGAAAATAGGTCATAGACTTGTGAGATGTTGAGTTTTAGAGAGACCTTGGGGGCACCCGCGTGGCTCATTCGGTTAAGCGGTTAAGCATCTGACTCTTGGTTTCGGCTCACGTCATGATCTCACGGGTTGTGGGATGGAGCCCAGTGTCAGGCTCCATGCTCAGCAGGGAGTCTGCTTGAAGATCCTCTCCCTCTGCCCCTCCCCCATTCTCTCTCTCTCTCAAATAAATAAATCTTTAAAAAAATTAAGAGACCTTAGAAGGACAGAGTTTGTTAAGATGCAGATTCCAAGGCCCCAAGATAGGAGATTCTGATTCAGTGGGTCTGGGATTTGGCCCAGGAATTTACTGGAAACAAATGTCCCAGATGATTGTGGTTCATCTGGTTCATCATACAGCTGGTTCACACCGATCCCACCCCGAGAACCTCCGCCTTAGCAGGAAGGGGGTACAACTCATCTACTTTACAGGTATGAATGAAGAAGCCCTGAGAGGCTAGGTAATTCGTTCAAGGTACTTGAGAAGATTAAGAAGTGAGGTTTCTCAACCCAAGACCTTTCGCTTTCTGCTGTGGTTCTGGAGTGGGTTCGTTTTCCTTCTTCTGTGCTCATTACCTGAGCCTATGCCAGCGGCCAAGGCAATCAGGCCCATCATTTCAAATTGGGGCTGGCATCTCTTCATGGTAGGCCTCAGACGATGTGGGTTGTGATCTCAGGAGAGGGGCATCCGGAAAGTGGATCTAGCCCCTTAGCTTTGTTGTTCCCCAGAAACAGAAAGAAATATGACACAGGCTTTCCTGGTGCCAGAATGCTGGATTGTAAGGACAAAGGGCTGAGGTCTATAGTCACTATTGGTTAAGCCAGCCAGCTATCACACGTTGGTGACCCTGACCTCTGGAATATATCTGTGCCATTGAAGACTTGTCCCAGGATACCTGGCCCCTCAGCATATACAGGTTATTAAAAATTTGGGTCCTTGATCACCTTACCTGTCCAAAAAGAAAATATTAATTGCCCATACATGTAGTGTATTAGTTTGCTGCGACTGATGTAACAAAAGACCACATACTGGGTGGCTTAAAGAATAGAAATTTAATGCCTAATGGTGCTGGAGCCTAGAGGTCCAAGGACTTTAAAGACCCTGTATCCAAATACAGCCCTATTCTGAGGTGCCAGGGCTAGGATTTCAACACCTGAGTTTTGAAGGACACAACTCAACCCATAGCAGATTGTCTTTGTTTCTACAATAAGTAGGGCTGAGCAACTGATGGTGGAGGTGGGATGAGTAGGGAGGAGGGAGTGGCGAGGAGCAGAAGAGTGGAAAGAAATCTGAGCACAGGGCTGCCTAGTGAAGGGAAAAGTGTTTGTTAAGTAAGAGAAGTCAGATATCAGGGAGGCAATGCCATCAACTCAATACTAAAATCATGTACCATATACTTCTATTTGCACAAAATACAACATTTCATAAGGACAGATGAATGTTTCATGAAAACTCTCCACATGCACGCATTGATCTTATATTTTACTGATAAAATGTGCTCTTCTGAATAAAAAAAACAACCATGCCTTTAATCTTTTGGAGTTTTCTATACATATAAATTTCCCCAATCTCTCTTTTTTAAAGATTTTATTTTTAAGTAATCTCTACACTCAGTGTGGGGCTTGAACTCACAACCCCAAGATCAAGAGTCGTATGCTCTACCTGCTGAGCCAGCCAGGCGCCCCTTTCCCAAATCTCTTAACCTTTAAAGAAAAATAGTTAACAGATTACCTCAGAAATTTAAAAAAAAAAAAGATATAAAGGCATCCAACATTTCCAACTGAGAACATAAGCAGGGATGTTACAGTCCTATTCAGATGCTCCTACAATGTGGTTTGCTATGGCTGACTTGGAAAAAAAGAGAGGTCATGGCTATCAGGGGTGGCCTGGCAAGAGGAGGGGGTGGAAAAACACAAATCTTGGCTCAGTCCTGCAGATCACTACTGAAGATTAGGGAGCTATTGTAGGAGGAGTTGATGTGTTTTGTGAATGAGAGCTTAAAGCAATTTGACTCCAGCCGGTGACTGGAGAGGTAGGCTTGGCTCCATCAGAATCCCAGACTGGAAAGGCCTATAGCCTGAGCCGTGTCTCCGCCAGGAGCCCCGCCCAGCCAGGCTCCTATACCAAGGGCCCTGAGTCCTGGGAGACTGGAGGAGGGAGACTCTGAAGGAAGGAGTGAGAGGGGCTGCCCTGTCATCCGGGGCTGTGGTTTGGGCTTGCCTCAGGCTTAAGTGCTAAGGGGGAATTAAAGCAAGTGCTGAGTCACCCCAGTAGAGTTGCTAGAAGACAGAGGTGGGCAATTCTGAGTTTTGGTGGTCACACAGTGTGGCTTCTGGTGGCCCACAATCTGTCTACACTGGAGCTCACCAACAAACAGTGGAAAGAGGAAAGAGAACTACTTGATGCCGGAAGTTGTACCTTCCAGGCTTAACCTTCAACTTGCTGCCTCTGCTTTGTCTACTGGGTGCCCTATCCATGAGCCAGGCTGTCATCACAGGGTCATTTCTTACTGCGAGCAGCATAATAACTTATGCAGTGGTTACTACATGCCAGCTTCTGTTTTAAGTGCTTCACGAATAAGAACTCACTTAATCTACGTGGCAGGTAAGGAAATGGAGGGCACAGAGATGAAGTATGGGCTTAAGAGTATAGTGCTCAAGGGGCGCTTGGGTGGCTTAGTGGGTTAAAGCCTCTGCCTTCGGCTCAGGTCATGATCCCGGGGTCCTGGGATGGAGCCCCCGCATCGGGCTCTCTGCTCAGCGGGGAGCCTACTTCCCCCTCTCCCTCTGCCCGCCTCTCTGCCTACTTGTGATCTCTGTCAAATAATAAATAAAATCTTAAAAAAAAAAAGAGTATAGTGCTCAAAAGTGGCAGAGCCAAGATTACAACCCCAGCTGCCTGACGTGAGAGCCTACCCTCACGATCCCTGCAACTGACCATGGCCTCGTCCCTGCGTAGAAGGGAGGACAGTGGAGGCAAGTAAGCCCGGCGATCAAGAACCGATGGGGTGGAGGGGGGTGGGGATTCTTCCACAGAAGCTCATTTTCCATATAACTGAAGGCCAGCCCTTTATGTGTGGGAACGTACCAGTGACAATGTTGTTGGATAGAGATCTTTCTGAAAATTTACTTTCCAACAGAAGACTCTAAACATATGGTCACCCTTTCTGAAGGTCAAATGGCTTCATTACCAGCATTATTTACACATTCCCCACACACTTACTGATTGCTTGTGCTGTTGATGCCAGTGGCGATTGTGTGGGACCCGGGCTGAATGAGCTTTCTACTCTGTATGGGACGGCAGAGCCCTAGTGCTCTAGGAAGATGCTGTAGTAGGCTGCTGGGTATATCCTCAGCTGGAAACAAATGCCTTAAGGTTCCCTCCAGAAAGAGGTAGGCTCAGCTGATTCCCATTTAAGTGGTCCTGCCACCTATTTGCTTTGTGACCTTGAGCAAGTCATTGAGCTTTTGTAAAGCTCTGTAAAAGGGGGATAAAGAGACTTCCTACCTCAAGTGTTAGGAGAACCCAAGGAGATAATGCAAGGGAGACACAGAGCCTGACTCCAGAATGAGCCTTGTGATCATGAACCAGTCAGAAGGTCCCTTTCATTCTATACAGGAAACCCACCACGAGTAAGCACCGGGTGTTATCACAGGGGCTCTGGCCTTCCCATCTCTGTCCATCTGTGGCTGTGTGCTCAACTGCAGCCTCTAGGCCATCACAGAAGCCTTTCCCAGTCCTGAGCTAGGCCTATCTGACTGAGCAAAAGAACATAGGCGATTGGTTGACACAGCTCGAGAGTTATGCCCATACTAAGTAGGCACTCGGTGAGTGGCAACTGGAATGGAATACACAGTAGGGCACCTCGCTGGTTCAACTCACCCACCTTGGCTGTGTTTCACTTTCTCCACCTGCACATAGGCCTAATAATACTTGCCACCTACGCACCTTACTGTTGTTGTCGGGGAGCAAAAATTCCTATCCCATTCAAGGGTCCCTCCAGCTGGACTAAGAAGCCACTGACTTGAAACAGACTGATCGAGAAAATCACATTTAATGGCATATACCTACGGGGAATCCACACAGATGTGGAAATTCTGAAGACAGACAAACGGAGGTCTGTGTGTCATCCTAAACTAAGGAGAAGGGGATAAGGGTCTGGGACTTCAGAGGAACGGAAAGGACTTCAGAGGGCGATGAGAAGAGCAGATACTGGTAATTCGATGTTTGTTCTGCCATCCAGATGGGTCGCTCAGATAAAATGTATCTCTGCTAATAACCCTTATTCTGGAAAGACCTTCCAGTTTAGATTCTTCTGTGTAGTTAAGGGAGGAGCAAAAGCTTCTCTTGAGCCTGCAGGGTCTTGAGTGCCATTGGCTCAAAATAATCCACATGCCAGAGTGGCACATTCGGGGGGGGGGGTGGGGACTGTTCCAACCCCTTCACTGTTGTGAGGGTTATCGTAGACAAATGCCGTGGAGAACGGGGAGTCATTAGAAGATGGACATCTAACAAAGTAGAAACCTTTGAACCTTCAGAGCTATGGGGTTGTCATGCGGAGACCTGCTCTCTTCATCTTTCAAATTCCTCTTCAGCATTTCAATTACGTTAGAAGCGAAGTGTTCCCATCTGGGCCCCAAGCTGGTGTATACGTATCTAGGAGAGTGTTCTGGCCTCTGGCAGCCCAGATTCCAGCTTACCTCTTGCCAAAAGTCCTTTGATGACAAAATAACTTCTTATTACTCCCACAGCCCTGTGCTATTTAGTGTACAGGGAGCACGGGACAGTCTTATTCGCTTCATTAAAAAAATTACGAGGTCTGAACTGTCAAAGACTGTGTGAGGAGATGAACAATTTACTTTCAGGAAGACTTGCTAAAAAAAGCACTTCAGTTCATTATTCCTTTATTTACTTCACAAGTGTTTATTGAGCACCTATTATATGGAAGACCCTGTTCTGGGCCCTAAAGTGGATGAACCAGACAAAATCCCTGTCCTCATCTATAGTACATTCTTCGAAGGGTAGACAGACAATAATCAAATAAATAGATCCATTAACAAGATGATTTCAGATAGTGATAAGAATTATGAAGAAAATGAGAGGGGGTAATTGGTTAGAGATTGACTATGGCGGGAGAAGCAGTTTAATTGGGATACTTGAGAAAAGTCTTCTCCAAACCAGCTCATCTTACTCTGACTAGAAGTCCCAGGGCTCAGGTGTCCGCCACTAGAGATCTGTCACTCTACCCGGGATTCCCTTCAAATCGTAAATCCTACTACCCAAAGGGGTCACACTTACAACCGCTAACACCTTAAAATGAATTTGGTGTCAAATCCTTTCCTCCCCATCCTGAGCAATGAAGCCCTTGGGGGCCACGGGATGGAGCAGAGCGTAGGATGAGGTGGGGGTAGAGGGGAGCCCTTTGCAGTTTCTGCGTCATCATTTCCGCCTTCTCATCAAGGTGCTTTACCCCTCAGGAAAAATCTTTAGATGACGAGTGACTAGAAATTGGTTTGAGAGGTTTCCAAAGCTGTAGAGCTTGTGATCACAGTTGCCATACCTGCATTCTTCCCTTCCTATCAACAAACACTGGAAAAGCTCTGATTCATGGCGTCGGGCTTGCCATGCGGGCTTCTTGTTCTGAGTCAGAGTGGAAGAGCTCAGAGGCCTTCGGTTGGTAGGGCTTAGTAATGAGGAAGGAAACGGTTACTAGGAAATGAAGAGTTGCACTCATCAAAGTGATCGGTAACCAAAGAATGGTGACTTGGTTCTTTGTTACATGGTGGAATAGAAAAGAGTAGGTGTGTGACAGAACCAGACCCAGATGACCCCGCACTGCTCAAAGGGCCAATGCCAGCTTCCTATGAAGCCGCCTAGGAAGTAGGTGGGGACGGCCCCAATTGTACCTCCATATTGTTTGTTTTTGCTTTTCCCGAAATAAGCAATTTCAATCTTTCATTTCCATGTGGGAACACTCCCACTTTCCCCTGTCCCCCAAATGTGGGTGTGTAAAGAAACTAGACTTGGCGGGTGTTGATCAATGACCTGAATCTGGAAGTTTTCCTCAGAGCAGCTCTCCTCTCACCCACCTTTGAAGTGCCCTGTCCTTAACGGCTGCCCAGTAAACTGGTATAACACCTGAGGTCGGTAGAACATTCTAGAAACATTTAGAACTCAGAAACAATAGGGATGCCTGGGTGGCTCAGAGGGTTAAGCCTCTGCCTTCAGCTCAGGTCATGATCCCGGGGTCCTGGGATAGAGTTCCACACTGGGCTCTTTGCTCAGCGGGGAGCCTGCTTTTCCCTCTGCCTCTGCCCCTCCCCCCGCTTCTGCTCTCTCTTTCTCTCTCTCTCTCTCTGTCAAATAAATAAACGAAAGCTTAAAAAAACCCTCAGAAACAATAATATATAGCGCTTAGCACGTGCCTAGGTGTGCTGTTATACTTTTCTTTAAAAAAAAAAAAAGATTTATTTATTTTAGAGAGAGAGAGAGAGAGAGAGAGAATGCTTGAGCGCTCAGAGCAGGTTGAGGGGAAGAGGGAGAGGGAGAATCCTGGAGCAGATTCCCTGCTGAGCGCCAAGCCAAGGACACAGGGTTCCATCCCAGGACACTGAGATCATGACCTGGGTCAAAATCAGGAGTGGGCCACTTAACTGATGGAGCCCTCCAGGCACCCCTATAATTTTCTATCTAATTACACACTTCCTCTTGCAGTAACTCCATGGGGTACCTGTCCTGTTATCATCTCCTTTTTCCAGATTAGGAGACTGAGGCCTGAGGAGATTAACGAAGTTGCCCAGCCGTGGAATGGCATGGTGGGATCTAAATGTAGACAGCCCGCTTCCTCTGCCTGTCGCGTAATCATTATGGTATTCCCATTTGTTCCACGGTCTGCGACAAGTGTTACCCAGCTCCCGGTGTTCCTGGCTCCTCTGTGGGTTTGAGTAAACTCTGTCTCTGTTGCTCACTCCATGTATTATCTCCTTCCCAACTCCTTCCAGAAAAGATCAGAGGTGGTCACTTAGCCCCTAAGGGATTCAACCCACTTAGAATAGTTCACCAAATGTTTCCCGGCTGGCTTATTATTTGTTCCCCGCCCACACATTTCCCCCCAAATGTTTTTCATACCTGCTCCTTCCTCAGAGAATCAGGGCTCCGAACTGCTGAAGCCCGAATGAGCACCATATAGCATTTTCTGGAAACTATGAGTTGGGAGGCCCCATGCCCAGAGATGGCCTTGGCAGATATTCCAGTTTCAGAAATGACTGATTTCATTTTCAGATGCTGAGCCAAGGCAAAATTTGGCCGAACCCTTATAAGGACCCAGAGTTTGGTTATTATATATGTTGGGGGCCCTCGGGGAGAGCAGTTGGATTGAGGGCTTGATGGGCTTAGCTGCGCCCGGTTAGTGGGTCGAAGCAGTGTGCTTATGATGAGAGCGCCATGAGTTTGCTATGATGGTTGGCTGTGGTTTGTGTCTTGCCCCTCGAGACACGCACTGAGGGGAAAAATCTGAAATCTTCCTGTGGTCCATATACACTATGGAGTATTATGCCTCCATCAGAAAGGATGAATACCTGACTTTTGTAGCAACATGGACGGGACTGGAAGAGATTATGCTGAGTGAAATAAGTCAAGCAGAGAGAGTCAATTATCATATGGTTTCACTTATTTGCGGAGCATAACAAATAACACGGAGGACATGGGGAGATGGAGAGGAGAA
>PISX010014973.1:0-16877 GCA_004024625.1 Mellivora capensis | reverse complement strand
TATGAATTCTGTTACGCTGAAAAGAAATTAAAAAAAAAAAAGAAAATCTGAAATCTTCCAACCAAAGATCCATGCACATTCCCCAAGGAACGGGACAAAATGGTTTCAGGAAGGAAGGTGCCGAATGTGTACTCATTCACCGTGATCCGCAGGTCCATTTCAAGATGTCTCCTACAGAAGACAACAGTGCCGCCCTGGATTCTCCCACTGCTCAAGCCATCTGGCAGTTTTCTCTCCCTTTTTGACCACACTTTTCTTCTCAAGCCTTTTCTTAAAATTCACTGATTCCATGCTAATAACCCATTAAAAGGGTTTTTACCTAGGGGAGGATTAAAAGCTTGCCTTCTTTTCCACAGGAAGAACAAGAGGACATAAGCTCACAGTTAAGCAAAGGGGATTTGTCTGATTACCACAGACTCGCTCCCAACATCCTCTCCGCTCATTAATTAGGTATTATTTCAGCACCTGAATCACTGATTTCCAGTTTATTACTCGGTATGTAGCCGTTCGTTGCTTCAAGATGGCCGTGTCTGATTTTTGTTTGCTTGAATGTTTGCTGTTCCTGACAAAGTCTTCAAGGGCTTCTTGCAAACTTAGGTCACGTTTGAAACATTCAAAAAGGTCGAATGACATGAAACAAAAACCTAGAGGCATTGTTTTCCAGTTGAAGAGGGCAAACGTTACACGTTCCCATCTGGGACAGTCGTGCCTGGTTTGTGGTAGCGGCGGTTCCCCAGGCCTATGGCGGCCTTGCAGTGAGCCCTTTACACTACCGTGTGCTCTAAAAGCACTGAGAAGAGTCTAGAAAGCTTGAGCCGACTGAGGGCCGGCACTCTCTGAAGATGCTAGTCTTCACTGGTGAGAACCACCCCCCTCACTGAACACTGGAGGGGAAGGCCCTTCATCTGAGCGCTCCAGGAAGTCAAATGAGAGAGGATAATGGTCTCCATTTACTGAGCACTTGCTGTGTTCAAAGAAGTTCACGCGCATTATCTCTTTTCATTGTCACGGCAGCTCTGTGAGGTAGAAAATGTTATAAGCGGGGCGCCTGGGTGGCACAGTCGGTTAAACCTCTGACTCTTTTTGGCTCGGGTTTGGCTCGGTTTTGGCTCAGGTCCTGACCTCAGGGTCATGGGATCAAGTCCCACGTTGGGCTCTGTGCTCAGCAAGGAGTCTGCTTCTCTCCCTCTCTGTACCACCACCCCCACCCCTGCTCACACGCCCGTGCACACTTTCTCTCTCTCTAAAATAAATAAAATCTTAAACAAAAAGAATCTGTTGTGATCATCCGCATCTTTTTTTTTTAAAGATTTTATTTATTTATTTGACACAGAGATCACAAGTAGGCAGAGAGGCAGGCAGAGAGAGGGGGAAGCAGGCTCCCTGCGGAGCGAGAGCCCGATGCGGGGCTCGATCCCAGGACTCTGGGATCATGACCTAAGCCGAAGGCAGAGGCTTTAACCCGCTGAGCCACCAGGCGCCCCATGATCATCCGCATCTTATAGGAAACCGAGGATCAGAGGAATTTGAAAACTCTCCTGAGCTCATTCAGCTTGTAAGTGGGATAGCTGGGACTCAAAATCAGGTCATGAGAGGCTTGTGCATTTTGTCACGGCCCTATTCTGTCCTTCACAGGACCCAGTGCAAGAAGATGGGACTGAAATTGGACTGTAGGGACAGTTTAACCACCCCTTGGTTTTCCTCAATTCTAAGATCCCACTGGGTATCTAAGAGGCACCACTCATTTAGAGATAGCCTTGGGAAAGAACAGAAATACCATGGTTTTGGTAAATTGGATGCCAGTGTCACGGTCAAGATCATGGCTCTGAACACCTCTGCCTCTTTATGGATGCCTCAGTCTCCTCAACTGTCAAAGAGGGGATAATAACTGAACCTGACTCACAGGGTCATAAACAAGTTCATGCAGACAAGGTACTTAGAAGAACACCCGGCACATTCGGTTGTGGGCAAGCGTTAGCCGTTATCATTACATCATCATTATTACTATTTTAGCTGCATCACCACCGTCATAATTATACATTCTGATTTCAGAAATAATCCAATGTGGAAAATGTTCTTTTTGAAAGTGAGGAAACACAGAAGAGACAGATCCAATGCCGTGACTGCTGGCATGGGTTACGTGGATTGTCTTACAATATCATCATTGATGTGACCCAAGCCTTAGCCTCTTGTGTCACCCCCGGGGTCTCTCTCTCTCTCTCTCTCAAATCCTGGGGAAGGAAGCTTTCTGCCCTCACATTTACCCCTCAGTCAGGCGTTCACTGGCAGCCAGATGTGTGTGGTTCTATCCCTTCCCGGGGGCCAATCTCAGACATTCTTCTCTATGGGCCACTGCTCACGGCTGAACTGGGCACCACGTGGAGCTCCTGGACAGTGGCCCTGGGCATCGGCTCCAAGCTGAACGAGGAACAGGCTCTCCTCCCCTTGTAGCCTTTGCAGATTCCACCACGCAGAGTTCTGTAGAAGTATCCGACTTCAGCGGAGGGCTGGGGGTAAGGGTAACGGGAGAGATTTCAACGAGGGACGGATGATGTGAACCATATATTAAACGTACTTTTAGCTTTTGTGTTGTGCAGCAGAAAAGCGCAAAAGAATTATCTCCCACAAGGGTCCTTTGTGGACACATTGGGTTCCTGGCCTTGCTCTCCCCTATTAAAGGCTGTGCACTTCTCAATAAGGCTTCCATTTCCAAGGTGGGGATGACTGCCTTCCTTTTGGGAAATCCCACCCCAGAATAGTAAACTTTAAGCACTATAAGCACCTTGTCGGTACTAACTACTGCATTTCATAGATTAGGAAATGTGCACACTTCTTTTTTAGATTTTTTGGAAATGTGCACATTTCATATTTTAACATTTACGAAACCAGGGAGTCTCAAACTCAAGGTGTTCAAGGTGTGTAGAGTTTAAGGGATAACCTGCCTTTTCTTTTTGAGTGGTACATAAATTAATAGTCTATCTTACAACTGATGATGTCTTAGATTCAATGAGATATAACAATTTAATCCTCACGACTCCATCATGGGGGGACTTTTTTTTTGAGATTTAATTTTTAATTTTTTTAGCTCCAGCGTGGAGCCCAATGTGGGGCTTGAGCTCATGACCCTGAGATCAAGACCTGAGCTGAGATCAAGAGTTAAACACTCAACCTATGAGCCACCCAGGTGCCCCACTGAAGATTTTATTTTTTTTAAGATTTAATTTATTTATTTGACAGAGAGAGAGATCACAAGTACGCAGAGAGGCAGGCAGAGAGAGAGGGGGAAGCAGGCTCCCCGCTGAGCAGAGACCCTGATGTGGGGCTCAATCCCAGGACCCTGAGATCATGACCTGAGCTGAAGGCAGAGGCTTTAACCCACTGAGCCACCCAGGCACCCCTGAAGATTTTATTTTTAAATAATCTCTACACCCAATGGGGACTTGAACGCACAACCCAGAGATCAAAAGTCACGTGCGCCACCGACTGAGCCCACCAGGCACCCACCGGGGGACTATTTTTATCAACATTTGACAGATGATGTATTTGAGGCTCTGAGAGGTTATGCAGCTCGTAACCTTAAGGTTATTCAAAGCCCCACAGTTGGTAAATGGTTAATGTGAACGTAGGCAGGCTGACTCAAAAGCCCATACCCTTAGGAGGTGATCAAATCCTCCGGGGTCAACATGTCTCCCATGGGGCCCCATTAATTATTAAGGACCGTCCAGTCCAATTCAAAGTGAGAAATAGAAACACTTTCCAAAGGGTCACAAAATCTGCCAGGCTCTCCCTGCCAAGTAATATTGTTAACACAAAGCAAGTGCTGGTGTTTTCTTTCTCCTGCATTCATACTGCGCTCCAGAGGCAAAGAAGTAAACCTACCACAGAGCCACCTACCCCAAGAGTTGGCAGAAGCTTTGAAGTGGAAAATTTCTTGCTTTCTTTTGGAGGCTAGGTCAGCTTCAATCTCTGCAAAGGGAAGCTGGGTGAGGATTTACTAATTCTGTGCTAACACCATCTCTGGGGTGAAGAGGTGAGGAAATGGGCCGTGGTTGTCTTTCTGGTTCCACAGATTTGTGATACCGTTATTTTTCTTGTCTTGTCTATTCAACGGGTGTATTTCGACCACTCGTTTCCTATGAGCTTGTGACAGAAAGGAAGAAGTTTGACACCAGAAACAGAGATTGATGTCTTCAATCTGTGTCTGCATCGAGCGAGAAAGAAGCCAAAATACTTCAAAGCGAGGATGGCCTGGCCCTGCCCCACTTCGAAAACTTGGAGGAAAACAGCGGTAGAAAGTCAAATAATGCATGAGTCTTAGAGGAGTGTGTTCTAAGAGTTTCCAAATGCCGCCAGTTGTGCGATGTGCATTCTTCCCTTTGGGACACAGGCCTTTGTAAAACAGGATTTTATTATCACCGGGTAGCCAAAAGCAAGTTAGGAAAGAATACAAACAAAAAAAGAAATAAACTTCATACTCTACCTGACATGAAGAGCAGGAAACTTCATTCCTTATATAAAGTGCATGTCGTGGGGGAGTTGTTTGTTTTTTTTTTAAAGAATGCCTCACTGTTCTCATTTTTACATGTTTTGTGATACATGTCATATTTTATACAAAAACATAAATATGGGAGTGTCTGTGTGGCTCAGTTGGTGAAGCGTCTGCCTTCCGCTCAGGTCACAATCCCAGGGTCCTGGGATCAAGCCCTGCGTCGGGCTCCCTGCTTGGCAGGAAGTCTGCTTCTCCTTCTCCCACTCCCCCTGCTTGTGTTCCCTCTCTCGCTCTCTCGCTCTCTCTCTCTCTCTCTCTCTGTCAAATAAAATCTTTTTTAAAAAGTAAAGGAAATAGGAGCGCCTGGGTGGCTCAGTGGGTTAAAGCCTCTGCCTTTGGCTCAGGTCATGATCCCAGGGTCCTGGGATCGAGCCCCGCATCAGGCTCTCTGCTCAGCGGGGAGCCTGCTTCCTCCTCTCTCCCTGCCTGCCTCTCTGCCTACTTGTGATCTCTGACTGTCAAATAAATAATAAATAAATCTTTAAAAGAAAAGTAAAGGAAATATACCATTACAAAAGAATGAAGGGTAAAAAGCACATGGTCATCTCAATAGAAGCATAAAAAAGTGACAAAATTCACCAGTTTCTTGATAAAAACACTCAATATTCCATGAATAGAGGGAATTTCCTCATCCTGATGAAAGGAGTCTATGAAAGACTCATAGCTAATATTATAAATAATGACAAAAGACTAAATACATTTCCCTTGAAATAAGGAACAAGACAAGGATGCCCAGTGACACCATTTATGTTCAACACTGTACTGGGAGTCCTAGCCAGGGCAATCAGGAAAAAAAAGAAACAAAAAAAGATCACTCTGTGTAAGGCTCTTCTCCCAGAACTTGACGTGACTGGCTCCTTATTAATCAGGTCCAGCTTATGTTATGTTAGTACAAGATATATAATAGCTAAACACATTTAAAAACTTCTAACAGGGGACGCCTGGGTGGCTCAGTTGGTTAAGCAGCTGCCTTCGGCTCAGGTCATGATCCCAGCGTACTGGGATCGAGTCCCACATCGGGCTCCTTGCTCAGCGGGGAGTCTGCTTCTCCCTCTGCCTCCGTCTGCCAGTGCTCACTCTCTCTCTCTCTCCTCTCTGACAAATAAATAAATAAAATCTTAAAAAAAAAAAAAAACTTCTAACAGAGCGTGCCTGGGTGGCTCAGTTGGTTAAGCAACTAACTGCCTTCGGTCAGGTCATGATCCTGGAGTCCCAGGATTGAGTCCCACATCGGGCTCCCAGCTCCCGGGGCGGGTCGGGGGGAGTCTGCTTCTCCCTCTGACCTTCTTCCCTCTCATGCTCTCTCTTGCTCTCTCTCCCTCAAATAGATAAATACAATCTTTTAAAAAAATTTTTAAAAATAAATAAAAAATAAAAACTGCTAACAGAGACGCTGGACTTCTGAATTGAGAGCTAAGGAACATAGACTGGCCTTTCGGAAGGTCAGACTCGGCAAAGTTATCCCCACGGTTGGTTGTGCCCCCTATGATACGCCCTGTCTGTCCTCCTCTTTTCCCTCTATTTCTTTTCTGCTATAGCTTTGGAAGCACAGTGCTGCTCTGCTTATCTTTAAAATTACTTGGAGATAATATCCTGATGTGCGACAAGTGCAGCTGTGGTTTGGAAAATCACTCGTCGGTCATTCCAATGAGTTGGGCCATTTTCCACTTTCTGAAAGAAATTCTGCCCTCCTGGCCACCGCCTGTCCCACGTCTAAAGGCAACACTTCCCACGGGTAAAAGCAATTGTTCTGTTCACTGTAACCACTCTTTGGGAAGGACTAATGCTGTCTCCCACACGCCTATCCCCTCGTGCTTTGATTCTTAAAAGAAGTGGCGGAGATTCGTGCGCTCCGGGGTGGAATTTCACTACCACGCTTGACTACCTCTGTTGGGATTTGTGCCTCGTGCGTGTCATGACTCATCTCATGATGAGGCAAAACTAATTGGAAGTTAGAGTGTCTAATATTTTTCCTTCGCTTGAACGATTTCTCACCAGTCCGAGAAAAGGGATGTTCGCAGTTCTGCCACGTTGAGTTCTGGGGAGATGTGAATTTTAGTGCGTTCAGAGAGAGGTGTCGCCAGAGGTCATTTTAGAAATGTGGGGTTTTCCTAACCTCAAAAAGAAACTCCATACCGTTTAGCGCTCACTTCGCTTCCCCCACTCCCCACCTCCCATCTTGAGCTTAACTCAGTTCTCTCTGTCTCTACAGATGTCTCTATCCTGGACTTCCACACGAATGGAATCACAGAGTGTGTGGTCTTTTGTGACTGGCTTCTTTACCTTAGCGCGTTTTCAAGGTTCCTCTCCGTTACAACTTGTTCAGTAGTTCCTTCCTTTGCATGGCTGAACATATTATGAATTTACATTTTCTTTCAGTGACGGGACTGAGTGGGGACCAGTGAGCAGGGGCTAGGACAAGGCATCAGTGGGCGGAATGAACCCTTGGACCTGACGATTCTGGGATTCTCTGAGAATAGATGGGACACATGAATATTATGTAGGATTTGTAAGTCCTTATCAGGGGACAGAGCCCTTTGGCCTGGGTTCGCGTCAGACCGCAGTTTCCAGGCTTGCTGTACTAGACATGCTAATAATTTGCCTGCTTTTCCACAGAGAATCTGTGTGTTGCTTCTGTGAGCCTAAATGCCCGTGGGACCCCGCCCTTCCCGATGTTGTCTGATCACAGTGGGATCGGTGGGCATTGGACCAAGGACGGCCGTTTCACGGGAAGGTCAGTGCTCTCTGTGGAACCCCCGTGGCCTGGCTTCAGAAGATAAACTTGAGCAATCAGATTCCTTTCTCGGGCATAGGGTAGAGGGCCGCTGAGACTCTGAGCCACCATCTGAGACTGAAAGGCTCTAAGAAAGACGTGGGGTGGGGTCAAAGGTGAGGGACCATCTATGAGCAAAAGTGAGGGGGAAACCAGTCAACGGAAAGAAGTGAATGGAGCAGATAGGCAGAGCAGACCAGAGACACTGGGAGAGATCCCGAGCTTCCTGTCCAGGGTTAAATGTGTGTGTGTGTCCACGTGCATGCACACACATGTGTGTCTGTGTGCGGTAGGTGTGGGTGCATTGTGGGGGGACACTAACAACAAAATCTTCACCCCAAGGTCAGATGCGTGTGTAGATCCTGGAGACCAAGTGGCATGAGGGATGGTCAGGCTCAGTGGGCAGTGGGAGTACCGGCCCCACGCCCCCCACCCCCACCTCCAACCTCAGCCCTGTAAAGCTGTGCCTTTCATTAATCATTGGTTTCCTGTTTTTGAAATGCCTGTTGGGGAGAGCAGCTGTTATCAAGCAGAAAGAAACTTGGGGAGGAGGGTAAAAGAAAAAGGTCTGATAAAACTATTTTTCTAGATTTTCTTCTTTCAGTATGCATCTATAGAGACCCATGCGCACTATAGTCGTGAACTTAATGAAGTCTCAAAACAGTGACTCCAACCTCCTTGTGATCCCACAGCCTACCGACATGGGTAAGGCTGAATGCTCAGTTTCTTTACCCAAAGTTAGCTGAAGGCATTTCCCTTGAGGCTCGCACAGGCAGGGAACTTCTGAAGTCTGAACCCCGGGGCAGCCTCCTGCTTGGGGGTGGGGGGAGCAAGATTTGATATCTTTTAAAATGTTCTTTTCCAAAGGTAAAATGCTTTTCTCTTCCCTAGTCCACACATACTACATGTTCATGCTGAGAAAGAAATCAAAATATACACAAAAGTGCACAGAAGATTCAAAAACCATCTGCAGTAACCCCACACCCAGATATGCCACTGGTCACATCGCACTGTGTGTTCATTGAAGCCTTGCTTGCTCTGTTCACATCACGGTCCCTGGCATTCCGCCAGCACCAGCCAGCATGCCTGTGGGCTCCGAAGCACACCCGCATGGCAGAGCCATGCACAAGTTGAATCAACCCTGCCACCTGCTGCCCAACCTAATCTCCTAAGCAGCTTTTTGGCCCTTGAAAGCTCATTTTCTTTTAAAAATCCCTATTATTTCTATTTTTCTGATCCAAGGGTAATGAATGTTTGCTATACAAATTCAAACAGTAGAGAACCTGAAGTCAAAAATGAAAGTCCCTTTTCCATAATCACACCCCCCACAGGTACCCCATGACCAATTTAGTGTGTATCCAGCTTGATCTTGGCATTTACATGCCTATATATGGTTCATTCATTCATTTATCCAAAAAACTTTTTTGGGGGTCTCCTGTGTGCTATGCTAGACACCAGGGCTGGAGCTGTGGGGGAAAAAAATCTCTTCCTTTTCAAGCGCCTGGGTGGCTGAGTTAGTTAAGACTTTGTCTGGGGTCGTAATCCTAGGGTCCTGGGATGGAGCTCCCTGCTCAGCGGGAAGCCTGCTTTTCCCTCTCCCTCTGCCTGCCACTCCCCCTCCTTGTGCTCTCTCTATCTCTGTCATATAAATAAAGTATTAAAAAAAAGAAAATATTTTTTAAAAGTCTCTTCCTTTTTGGAGCTTACATTTTAGTGTAGGGAGACAGGTAATAAACAAACAATGGATCCATGATATTCTAGGTGATGATATGGAGAAAATAAGATGGGCTGAGAGAGCTGGGGAATGCCCAGCAGGGCGTAGACAGGGTTGCTATTTTATAGAAAAGGAAAGACTCTCAGGGAAGGTGACATTTGGGCAGGGTCCTTTAAAAAGTGAGGCAATAATCAATGTGGGTATCTGGGCCAAAAACAAAGGGCTGAGGCAGAAATAGACCTGAGAAACATCAAGGAGGCTTGCCGGCTGGAATAGAGTGACTCCAGGGGGAGGACAATAAGAGACAAGGTCACAGAAGTAACAGGGTTGAGGTAGGGGGAAGTGACTCCTTGGCCTAAAGGTGCAAGGAGAGAAAAGAACAGTCCAGGAGCCCCATGAGAACTGAACTCTGGAGGAAGGACCCTGTGACTGCAAACACTGGAAAGTTTTGAGGAGAGAAGAAAAGAAGCAGGATCTAACCTAAGAGTTTTAAAGGATCACTCTGCTGTGTTGAGAATAGACTAAAGAAGTTAGAATAGGAATAGAATAGAAGTTAGAATAGGAAAGTCAGTCAAGGTAGATAGCAGAAGTTGAATCTGGGGCACGCTAATGTGCAGAAAGAGAAAAGGAGTTGAAGGGGCCCAGAAATCTGTATTTTTTAAAAGAACTATCACAGGTAATTCTCATGCAGGTGCCTATTCCTGCCACTTTTATTCAACACAGTGCTGGCAGTCTTAGCCAGAAAAATAAAGCAAGAAAAAGAGATAAGAGGCATCTGAAGAAGTAGTAAGAAGCAAAATTGTAAGCGAAGAGAAAAAATTGTCTATATTTGTAGACGACATGATATTAAACATCGAAAACCCTAAGGACTATAGCCAAAAAACTGTCGGAAATAATAAAGAAGTTTAGTAAGGTAGGATACAAAGTCAACATACAAAAATCAGTTGGTTTTTTTTTTCAAGATTTCTTTATTTATTTTAGGGAGAGAGAGTGAGAGTGCGGCAGGCAGAGGGAGAGAGAAACTTCAGCAGACTCCCCACTGAGCGCAGAGCCTGGTGCGATGTGGGGTTCTATCTTAAAACCCTGAGATCACAACCCGAGACAATATCAGAAAGAGAAATTAAGAAGACAATACCACGGTGCTCGCTTTGGCAGCACTTATGCTTAAATTAGAACCATACAGAGATTAGCATGAACCCTGTGCAAAGATGACATGCAAATTCATGAAGCAGTCTATATATTTTTTTAAAATATTTTATTTACTTATTTGACAGAGAGAGACACAGTAAAAGAGGGAACAGAAGTGGGGGAGTGGGAGAGAGAGAAGCAGTTTTCCTGATGTGGGGCTCGATCCCAGGACCCTGGGATCATGGCCTGAGCTAAAGGCAGAAGCTTAATGACTGAGCCACCCAGGCACCCGCATTCTATAATTTTTTAAAAATAGAAAAATAGGGGCGCCTGGGTGGCTCAGTGGGTTAAAGCCTCTGCCTTCGGCTCAGGTCATGATTCCAGGGTCCTGGGATCGAGCCCCACATGGGGCTCTCTGCTCAGTGGGGAGCCTGCTTCCCCCTCCCTCTCTGCCTGCCTCTCTGCCTACTTGTGATCTCTGTCTGTCAAATAAATAAATAAAATCTTTTAAAAAATAGAAAAATAATAAAGCATTCTAAAATGCCTCAAAAATAAAACAATACCATTTATAATAACATCAAAAAGAATAAAATACATAGGAATAAATGTAGGAGGTAAAAGATCTGTACACTGAGAACAGTAAGACACTGATGAAAGAAAATGAAGAAGACACAAATAAATGGAAAGATGTTCTGTACTCATGGATTAGAAGACTTAATATTGTCCCAATGTCTATACCATCCAAAGCAATCTACAGAGTCAGTGTAATTCCTATCAAAATTCCAATGGTATTTTTCACAAAACCAGAACAAATGATCCTCAAATTTGTATGAAACCACAAAAGACCCTGAGTAGCTAAAGCAATTTTTAGAAAAAAGAGGAAAGCTGGAAGCAGCACACTTCCTGATTTCAAACTGTATTACAAAGCTTTTGTAGTCAAAAGCATATGGTCCTGGCATAGAAATAGACACATAGTTCGATAGAACAGAATACAGAGTGCAGAAATAAACCCATGCATCTATGGTCAATTAATTTTTTTAAAATTTTTTAAAATATTTTATTTATTTATTTGACAGAGAGAGATCACAAGTAGGCAGAGAGGCAGGCAGAGAGAGAGGGGGAAGCAGGCTCCCTCCTGAGCAGAGAGCCCGATGTGGGACTCAATCCCAGGACGCTGGGATCATGACCTGAGCCGAAGGCAGCCGGTTAACCAACTGAACCACCCAGGCATCCCATTAATTAACAATTAATTAACAAAGGAGTTAAGACTACGCAATGGGGAAAAGGACAGATTCCTCAGTAAATTGTGTTGGGAAAACTAGACAGCTACACGCAAAAGAATGAAACTGGACGCCCGTCTTACAGCACACACAAAAACCAACTCAAAATGGATTAAAGACTTGGCCATAAGATCTGAAACCATAAAACCCCAAGAAGAAAACATAGGAGAATAAGCTCCTTGACATTGGTCTTGGAAATAACTTTTTTTTTTTGACAGCAAAAGCAAAAATAAACAAGTGGGACTCCATCAAACTAAAAAGCTTTTGCATAGCAAAGGAGACATTCAACAGGATGAAAAGGAAACCTACAGAATGGGAGATAATATTGGCACACCACATGCCTGATAAAGGGTTAATACCCCAAATACACAAGGAACGCATACAACCCAATAACAAAAACAAAAAAAAAATATAACCCAATTTAAAAATGGACAAAGGACCTGAATAGGCATTTTTCCCAAAGAAGACATCCAGATGGCCAACAGGCACATGAAAAGATGCTCAACATCACTCATCATCAGGGAAATGAAAATCCAAACAACAGTGAGATTCTACCTCACACTGGTTAGGATGTCTATTATCAAAGAGACCAAAAATCCCCACAAATACTAGAGAGGTTATGGAGAAAAAAATGAGCCCCGTGCACTGTTGGTGGGAATGCAAATTGGTACAACCACTGTGGGAAACAGGATGGAGTCTCCTCAAAAAGTTAATAGAACTACGATGTGATCCAGCCATCCTTCTTACCAAGTATATATCCAAAGGAAATGAAACCATTATCTAGAGGAGATATCTGTACTCCCATGTTCATTGCAGCATTATTTACAATAACCAAGGTGTGGAAACAAGTACCTGTTGATGGATGAAGGGATAAGAAAACGTGGTGTATGTACAGATACAACGGAATCTGGTTCAGTCTTTAAAAAGAAGGAAATTGTGTCGCTTACAACATGGCTAAAACTGGAGGGCATTATGCTAAGTGAAATAAACCTGATGGAGAAAGATAAATATTACAGGGTATTGCTAATATGTGAAGTTTAAAATGAAGAAAGAAAAAGAAAAAAAAGTCAAATTCATAGGAACAGAGAGTAGAATTGGGGGTTGCCAGGAGCTGGGAAGTGGGGAAATTGAAAGGGGCTGGGAAAGGGGTACAAACTTCCAGTTATAAGATGAAATAGTTCTAAAAAAAAAGAGAAAGAAATAGTTCTGAGGATCTAATGTATAACACGCTGACTACAGCTGATAATACTGTATTGTATCACTGAAATTTGCTGAGAGTAAAACTTAAGCATTCTTGCAAAAAAAATCACTATGTGAGGTGATGAATGCATTAATTAATCTGATAGTGAGACTCCTTTCACAATGTATCCAATCACCATGTTGTACACTTTATTTTTTAAAGATTTTATTTATTTATTTATTTGGGAGGGGGAGGACAGGGAGAGGGATAAAGGGAGAAGCAGACACCCCACTGAGCAGGGAGCCCGATGCAGGACTCGATCCCAGGACCCCAGGGATCATGACCTGACCCAAAGGGAGAGGCTTAACCCACCGAGCCACCCAGGACCCCTACACTTTAAATATACTACAATTTAATTGTCAATTATACCTCCATAAAGATGAAAAAAAAAACCCAAGCAAGTGAACACACCCACACACATCATTAGACATTTGTGTTTTTTTAAATACTTTTTCTTTAAAGATTTTATTTATTTATTTGTCAGAGAGAGAGAGCGCACAGGCAGACAGAGTGGCAGGCAGAGGCAGAGGGAGAAGCAGGCTCCCTGCTGAGCAAGGAGCCCGATGTGGGACTCGATCCCAGGACACTGGGATCATGACCTGAGCTGAAGGCAGCTGCCCAACCAACTGAGCCACCCAGGTGTCCCAACATTTGTGTTGTTTTGTAAGCTCACACTTTGTAGGAAAAAGTGTTTCATGAAGCTACATTTCTCCCATACAGCAAATGACAGAAAAAAAGAAGTTGTCCAAAGTGGAAGGGTAGTAAACACATGTGTTTATTTAAAGACCAATGAAAAGGGTTGGAATAAGCCACACCCACTGCCTTGACTTCCATCATTATGTTTATCATGTATACTAGTGTTTTAGGAACACAGTAGGTCAATCTGAGTTCTGCTAGGGGCTTCTTTTTGAGTTCTTTTGTTGTTTGAGGTGCACAGGTGAGGTAGGGGTGCAGAATGGGGATATTCGGATTTTTGTCACAGCAAAAAAAAGTCTTTCCATTCAATGACATAAATAATTATAAACCACCACCAACAAATGACCTTCTGAAGTTCTTTCTGATTGGCTTACTTTTGCACAAAATGATGTGTCAGGTGACAGGGATGAAATAGATTTGAAATATCGGTCAGTGCAAATCTTTTCCCAGGAATTACTAGTAAGCTCTTTTCTTATTTGGTGGAGGATTTATCTGATTGGTAAATTTGTGGAGAACAGACCGGACATGCTTAGTTTTTAAAAATATGGCTGATTGGCAATAGAATTTTCCCTCCACACCAGAACTTAAGTAAACGTGAGGATTTCAACAGTTCCTTGAATCTCATTCAGCCTTGTCCTTGGGATAGGGTGAGAGGCTTTTATGTTATCATGAAGGGGACAAAACAGACAATCCTGAGCAGAAAGAAGAAAGCTCTCCAGATGATCTTGAGATTTCCATTTCAAAGATGAAAGTAATGGTAATGGTAAGAAGTCTTTGCTCCTTTAGAAGCAGAGCTGGGCTGTCTTGTCAACTCTGCAGTGGGCAGGCTTCACTGTGAATGAAGTCCCCCTCTGAGGAGTCACAGAATGGGAAAGTCCTGGAATTTGTAGCCTGTTCAGAGAATCCAGATCAGCTGGTTTCAATCTGCAGCATTCCTAACAGTCCTAACCAATGGCCATGCGAATAAGATGGTCACAAATTGTGTCTATCATGGGTAATATTATGATTATTTGGTTCGATAATTGAACGGTATCATGGTATTTGCTTCCAAGAGTCTTTGCCCAAGTTGATGAGATCAGCTATGTTTACTTTGAAATTACAATGATTACCCGGCTGATGTTGCTGGAGGCTGGTTGGTATGTTAATATGTGGTTTGGGAGAAAGGCAAAAGGTTGGGGGTTGGGCAACACCAAGATGTTTTGAGAATGGACTAGTTGACTCCAGTAAGAATCAGAGGCCAATCACTCACACCATCTATTAATGGGAAGCTGTGAACACATTTCCCAGTTCTGTGGTTTTCAAGGAAGGGGGAGCTTACAAAATAGCACCCGGGCACCTGGGTGGCTCAGTGGGTTGGGCCTCTGCCTTCAGCTCAAGTCATGATCTCAGGGTCCTGGGATCGAGTCCCGCATCAGGCTTCTGCTCAGTGGGGAGCCTGCTTCCCTGTCTCTCTCTCTCTGCCTGCCTCTCTGCCTACTTGTGATCTCAGTCAAATAAATAAATAATAAAAATCTTAAAAAAAAAACAAAGAAAAAACAAAAACAAAAGAGCACCCAAAAACATTCCATTCAGATTCTGCTATTGCATACATTCCCTTCAAAACTGGAGTTTTGTTTTTCTTTGTTGTCCCCTAGGAAGAAAACGTTACAGAAGAGTCTTGTCGCCCTATCAAGCACCCACTGTAATTCCACTAGTACTAAATCCTACTACAAGGTATATTGGGTTAAATAGTGTCCTCCTCAAAATTCGTAGCCCTCTCAGATTGTGGCCTTGTTTGGAAATAGGGTATTTGCATAAATAGTTAAATTAAGATGAGGCCATAGTGGATTGGGGGGGTGCCTAAAGCCCATGAGTGGCATCTTTATAAGAAGGTCACGTGAAGACACAGACCCACACAGGGAAGACAGACATGCGATAATGGAAGCAAAAATTGAATCCATTTCTGTGGGTTTCAAGCCACTATTTTGTGGTAATTTATTGTGACAATCCTAGGAAACTAACACATGATCACGGCGGGCTGGGGGGGTGCGGATACTGAGGCCTGATGAGTGAGCCTCTTTAACTTTTCCCCTGATCTCATTTTTTTAAAAATTTATTTATTTGTCAGAGAGAGAGGGAGAGAGCGAGCGAGCACAGGCAGACAGAGTGGCAGGCAGAGGCAGAGGGAGAAGCAGGCTCCCTGCCGAGCAAGGAGCCCGATGTGGGACTCGATCCCAGGACGCTGGGATTAGGACCTGAGCCGAAGGCAGCCGCTCAGTCAACTGAGCCACCCAGGCGTCCCCCCTGATCTCATTTCTGCACTCTGATGTTTGACCTTTCACGGTACGTCCACGGAGCAGCCGGCATCCAGCCTCCACTGAGGAGCCTCCCATGCAGGCAACTTTATTTTCAAATTTCTATTGAGTTTAGTCTTTCAGGTTTTCATGGGGATTCTGCTGTCAAGGATTCCAAGTGGACAGCCACACTCCCTCAATGTGCTGAGCATCACATGGACACAGCACAAACAAGTAGAACAAGGTCAAGAGACCCTGCCTTCTTGGGGTGCCTGGGTGGCTCAGCCAGTTGGGTGGCAGGCTCTTGATTTCGGCTCAGGTCGTGGGATCGAGACCCATGTCGGGCTCCAGGCTCAGCTCAGAGTCTGCTTGAGACTCTTTCTCCCTCTCCCTCTGCCCTTTCCCATCCCTCATAAAAATAAAAAATCTTTACAAAAAAAAAAGAAGCCCCACATTCTTGTTGCAACATTTTTGTTGCACATGTTTCTGGGTGAACAAAAACATGGGTGCACCTGGACCCTTGGTGTCATCTTCTGCTCTGCCTTCATATTGCTGAACAGTAGGAAGGGGGGTGTAATATTGGATTTAAGAGATGAGCTTTGTAGCACTATTAGGCTTTGTTGGTTAATTTATTAGTGGAGGGGCACCTGGGTAGCTCAGTCGTTAAACGTCTGCCTCGGGCTCAGGTCACGATCCCAGGGGCCTGGGATCAAGCCCCGCATCAGGCTCCCTGCTCAACAGGATGCCTGCTTCTCCCTCTCCCACTCCCCCTGCTTGTGTTCCCTCTCTTGCTGTCTCTCTCTCTCTATCAAATAAATAAATAAAATCTTAAAAAAATTTGTTAGTGGATATCGTCAAAAGATGAAAGAGGAAGAGTTAAAAAAAAATAAAACCTTGACCTTCCTTAACCAGGTGGCCTGAGAATATACTGATATATCATCAGACATAAGCTGTATGACAGGGACATCAACTTGTAGGGAAGGACCAGGGATGTGACCCGAGTATCCTGCTTTTAAATTAAGCACGTATTTTATAATAGCCTTCAGTCTTCCAATCATTTGATTTCAAACATCCAGTGAGACTGTTTTCAAAATAACTTTTCAAATCTGTAAGAAGTTTCGCACGAATTTTTTGGACACTTCAGATCCAGGCTAGGCAATACGTATCTGTAGAATTGATTTCATTAGAACTGCTGAGTTTGTGAAGTCCAGATTTCTTTTTTTT
>PISX010014972.1:0-51214 GCA_004024625.1 Mellivora capensis | reverse complement strand
GTCTCCTTGCAGCTCAGAGACCAAGACCTGGTTTCTCCGCTGCACTCTCTCTGGCTCAGTGCCAGGGGTGTCTGCCCTCCGTGGGGGACTTAAGCCCCTGTCCCTAACAGTTCCAATTCCCACAATTTCACCCTGCGATCTTTTCTCTTTTTGAGTGCTTTTTATCAGTCTTCAAGTTAATGCTGGTCTCCAGTCTTAGGGGACTCTCGTATTGGGGTATTACTTCCCAATGCGTCTCCTCTGGTGGCTCCCTCCCCCTTTTGTTTATCTTCCGATACCAGTCCGGTGTCCCTGCTCCGCTTTACCTGCCCACTGGTGTCTTCTGCCCCCGTAGAGATCCTGACATCCCACTGGCGTCTTCTGCCCCCGTAGAGATCCTGACGAGTAGAATTTTGATCTCAGGCTGACTTCATGAGTGATCAGAGTTCCTTGGTAGGTAATCAGCTCACTTTAGGGGACAGGTTGAACCAGAGCTTCCTCCTAGTTCCCCGCCATCTTGTCTCCCCTGTTCCTTCGAATTCTTATCAAAATGTGGGATTATAAGACTTTCTGATTTTTGGCCATCAAATGAATATGAAATGCAATTTAATGAGTTTTTCATTTCTTTGTTTACTAATGTTGTAGAGTTCTTTTGTACATTAATATTCTTTTTCTATTTCTCTAATTGATTTTTGTCCTTTTCCTATTCATTTGTAAGATTTACATACAAATCTTGCAGATTAACTTTTTGTTAACTATGTGTGTTGCAGATACTTTCTGTCAGCTTCATATATTGCATTTTAACTTTGCTCAATGTCTGTTATTGAACTGAAATTTTAAAAACTTAATGTCAACTTTATTTATCTTTTCCTTTATGGTTTGCACTTTTTTCTGTCCTTAAAAATGGATCTGTTACCTTCCTGGAAATCATTAAGTATCTTCTCTATTTTTTATTCCCAAATGCTTAACAATTTACTTTTTACTTTGACTCTTTCATTTTTTTTTTCCTAATTTATTTTTGATATGATGTGAAGTAGGAGTCAATCTTTTTTTCCACCTGGATAATTCATTGGGTTTGACCATGTTTTCTTTTTTTAAGATTTTATTTATTTATTTATTTGTCAGAGAGAGAGCGTGTACGCAAGCGCTTAGAGTGGCAGGCAGAGGCAGAGAGAGAAGCAGGCTCCCTGCTGAGCAGAGAGCCCGATGCGGGGCTCCATCCCAGGACCCTGGGATTATGACCTGAACCAAAGGCAGTGGCTTAACTGACTGAACCACCCAGGCGTCCCTTGACCATGTTTTCTGAATATTTAGCCCATCTTCGCTGATCTGTAACACCATCTCAGACATAAACAACATTTCTATGTAAGTGTTTGTTGATTCTGGTGTCTTTTTTCTGCTTTCCTGTTCTGTCTAGACTTGTATCAAAGTCACTGTCTTAATTAATGTAAGTTTATTGTAATATATGATAGACTAAGTCTTTCTACCTTATTTTTCAGGATTATGTTAGTGATTCTTGTTTTTTTCCTTTTCTCTGTGAATTTTAGCATCAGCTTGTCTTACGCTTCAAAAATACTCTTTGGGATTTTGATGGAATTAATTTGTAATAAAATTAACATCTTCGTAATTCTGAGTCTCTCCATTCATGACTGTACTGTATTCTATCTCCATTTATTTAGGTCTTTTTTTGTTGTTGTTCCCTTATAAGGTTTAATAATTTTATCCATAAACAGAGTTGATTCTCATTATTCATGGATTTCATATTTGTCAATTTGTCTCTTCCCTAAAATTTATTTGTGATCCCTGGTCAATACTCACCGCACTTTCATGGTCATTCACAAACATGTGCAGTGTAGCAAAAAATTTGAGTTGACCAAGATACACCCATGTTCCCAGCCAAGTTCTGGCAAAGTGATGTTTTGCTTTCTTGTTTTAATTCTCATATTATAAACATGAGTATCCTTTCTGCAGTTTCATACTTTTGTGCCCTTTTTTGGTGATTTTACTGTTTAAAATGCCCCCCCCCCCAACCACAAGCATAGTACTGAAGTATTATCTAGTGTTCTTAAGTGCAAGAAGGCTGGGGTGTGCCTTTTGGAGAAAATACATATGGTATATAAGCTTTGTTCAGACATGAGTCATAGTGCTGTTGGCTGTGAGTTTAGAGTTAATGAATCAACAATATATATTTAAGTGAGGTCTTTTAAAACAGAAACACACATGAAACAATGTTATATATTGATCAGTCAGTCAAAATGTGACCAGAAACTTTCAGGAACCCTACCTTGTATTTCCCCTAGGAGCAATGGTTCACTATTTGCTACTTGAGTGTTTGTGGCAACTTTATAGAACATAATTACTATAAATAATGAGAATCAACTACATCCTAAACATTTTTTATTATATTTATTTCAAGATACCTTGTATTTTATGTAATCATAAATAGTATCTGTTTTTACATTATATTTTCTAATTTGTTTTCACTGGTGTTGACTGTATTGATTTTGACATGCTAATCTTGTGTCCCAACTTTTCATTGTACTACTAGCTGTGTGAGTCGTGGTGAGTTTATTAGTTTGCTGGGGCTGCCCTCATGAAGTACCACAAACTGGGTGGTTCAGAACAACAGAAATTTATTGTCTCACAGTTCTGAAGGCTAAACATCCGAAATCAAACTCTTGGCAGGTTCCTGATCCCCCTCAAAAACTGTAAGGGACTCCTTCCGTTCCTCTTCCCAGCTCTTTTTGGTTGCTGGGAATCTTTGGCATTCCTTGGTTTGTAGCTGCATGACTCCAATCTCTGACTTTGTTGCCACATGGCATTCTTTCTTGTGTGTGTCTATGTCTGAATTCACCTCTTCTTAAAAGGGCATCAGTCACATTGGATTAGGATCCACCCTAACGAGGTCATCTTAAATTGATTATAGCTACAAAGATCTGATTTTCAATAAGGTCATATTCACAGGTTTTAGGGGTTAGGGTTTTATCATATCTTCTGGGGAATGCAATTCAACCTGTAACAGAAAAAGTTATTTTATCTTTCTGTACATCAATTTTCTTTGGAAATAGTAACTGTGTTATTCTCAATCTAATTGCATTAGATTAGTTAATATTATTAATTAATAATATATGGAAAATACCTAGAACTGTGCCTGGCCCACAGTAAGAATAAAATATGTATTAGCTAATTAGGGTCACTTGGATGGCTCAGTCAGTTAAATGTCTGCCTTTGGCTCAGGTCATCACCTCAGGGTCTTTTGATTCAGCCCTGAGTCAGGCTCTCTGCTCAGCGGGGAGTCTGCTTTTTTCCCTGCCCTTCCCTCTTTCCCTCCCCCTGCTTGTGCACTCTCTCTCAAATAAATACATAAAATCTTTAAAAAAAATACATGTCAACTAGTTAAATTACTTTTATCTAATCACTTTTTTGAACACTGTTCCTGGTTTCAGTAGTTTGTCTGTAGATTATTCTGAATATACTCTATAGATAATCCTGTTGTATGGAGATGGCAATTTTGTTTTTTCTGATTTTTATACATTTTATTTTACTCTCTTACCTTATTATTGTAAGATGTCCATGATAATATTGTATAAAAGCTGTGATAATAGGATAGTGGACATCTTGTTTTGTTTGTGATTTAAATGGGAGTTATTCTATAATTTTATAGAATTTATTAAATATGATGATTGCTATAGATTTACAATGATGTCATTTCTCAGGTTAAGAAAGTTTATTTCCAGTTATAATTTTTTTAATATTTTATTTATTTGACAGAGAGAGAGATCACAAGTAGGCAGAGAGTCAGGCAGAGAGAGAGGGGGGGAAGCAGGCCCACTGCTGAGCAGAGAGCCCGATGTGGGGCTCGATCCCAGGACCCTGAGATCATGACCTGAGCCGAAGGCAGAGGCTCAATCCACTGAGCCACCCAGGTGCCCCATCCAGTTATAATTTTTAAAGGGGTTTTTATTTTTAAAGATTTTATTTATTTATTTGAGAGATAGAGAAAGAGCATGTGCTCAAGCACACAAAAGCAGCCTGGGGCGGGGCAGCGGTGGGGGGGGGGGGAGAAGGGCAGAGGGAGAGGAAGAAGCAGACTCCCTGCTGAGCAAGGAGCCTGATGTGGAGCTCAATCCCAGGACCCTGAGATCATGACCTGAGCTGAAGGCAGAGGCTTAACCCACTGAGCCACCCAGGTGCCCCTAAAGGGTTTCAAAACTAAATTTTGGGGGCACCTGGGTGGCTCAGTAGGTTAAGCCTCTGCCTTCAGCTCAGGTCATGATCCCAGAGTCCTGGGATCGAGCCCCGCATGGTGGGGGGTGTCTCTGCTCAGCAGGGAGCCTGCTTCCCTTCCTCTCTCTCTGCCTGCCTCTCTGCCTACTTGTGATCTCTGTCTCTCTCTCTCTCTCTGTTAAATAAATAAAATCTTAAAAAAACAAAACAAAACTAAATTTTGAATGAGTATTAAATACTTTTAAAATGTATTTCTTAAGACAATTATGGTGTTTTTCTCCCTTCAATATCAAGTCCCAAATTCTAGGAACCAGCAGCAAATGAAAGTTTGGGCTATGGGTTAGGAGGTGAGTGAAACCTAGTTGAAATCAGACTGGGTTGAGAACAAAGGAAGAAACACAAATTAAATTTGAATGAGTGTCTTGTTTTGCAGGTGCAAAGTGGTTGGATGTGGAGGACTAGCTTAGAGTTGGTAATAATAATTAGTCATAATAATAATAATAATAATAGCCACATAATAAGTAATAGTTCACATTAACATTCCTTACCAAATCCTTCCAACACAATGGAAATAAAAGGACATACATTTCCTTTTGTAGTTTACAAAGTACATTTGTTTTGTGAGCTCCTTCTAAAGAAGCACAAGCATTTAAAAAATCTGAAATAATGAAGGAAAAATGTTTATAACACTTGGACACAGGAGACAATATAATTCCAATTTCATGCTTAGTCACAAAATCATCCTAAATAACTTGTTGAAATTCAGACTATAGTGAGGTATAAATTCTACTGTGGCCAACTCATCCCCAGTGGCTCAGGCTCCATGTGAGTCACTGGGAGGCTGATCATTCCCTCCCCACCCCACCCCTGTTCTTTCCTCCTAATCAAATAATTGTTATTGTTATTTGAAAGTTTGTTGCACTGTGATAGATCATCTTTTTGGTATACAGACAAGGTAAAAACCTGGCTCAGGTCCATATAAAACATTCTGAAACCTATTTGTGATGACCATTTGGACAGGCTTTGTAGCTGATGTATCTCTTTAGATGACAACTGGGTCCTGGCCTGAACTTCTGTACTCCTCTTCTGTTTATACCATCAATGAGTAATCTCCTGTTGTTTACACCTCAGGGGCTGGTTGCCTCTTGACTTCAAATCCTCAGAGTGAAAAAAGCAGAGGGGAAGCAAGGAGCTCATGGTAATCTGGAGTCATTTCGGAGTTTCTGTGAAGTGAGAAAAACTCAGCGTTGTTGACTTCTTTACTTCTGAGCTATTAGTCCTAGTTGTCGGCACCAGAGTTATCCATGATTGAAGGCTATAAGTGCAAAAATCAAAAGACAATTCAGGCATCTTTCTGGTCGGGTTTGGGACCTGCTTCAATAAGTTCCAATGGAAAAAGGAATATTTCTCTCTGCTTACAACTTGTTTTTCGGGTTCCTAAAATGACCTACAGAAAAGTAAATGCTCTGTTAAGAGTTACAAATTATACTGAAATTGTCTTCCCATTTTTTCCCTTGCCCCTTCCTTCTTTCCTTCTTTCACCTTTCCTCTTTCCCACCAACACACACCTCCCAGGTGTCCATCCTGTATGTCAGAGATGGGTGATATGTACAAAGTACCTAGCACAGGTTCTAGTTTACAACAATACTCAGTCAGTGGCCACTACCTCTAATGAGAACATCGCAAATTTTGGTGCGATTCGTTATCACATGCAATGAGCACCTTACCAAGGAGAGGCTTCCTCATGATGCCTTTTTCTGGTTAGAAGTTGATGTTTGTGATAGCACCATTCACTGGTTGGAAAAAGAACAACAACAAAATTATGCAAAATCCAATTTCTAGTGATGTTTCCAGAGGGAGGGTGAAACAAAATCTTTCTGCAAGTCTTGATCTGAACATTGGGCTAATGAGGACATGTGGCCATAGATGATTGGAAGATTGTAAAAGGTTAATGGGTGACTCTTTAAAAATAAAGACTTTTTTTCCCCCCAGTTTGGAGGACTGCTTTTTCTAAGTTCACACACAAATTCCTTTTTATAGCGGGTAGGCTGCCTTTCTCAGCTGCACACTGTCATTCTTAAACAATCCTAGAGCTAAAAATTTTAAGTGCTGTCACCCCAAATTGCTAGACAGAACTTACTCTTTAATTTGTCTGTCACTCTGTCTGTCACTCCCCTTGCACTTTGTGGCAAGCATTGGTTCAACTGTCATCACTTGAGTTCCTTTCCAGTAAAAAGAGAGGGCCTGTTTTACTCCTGTGATGACCAGAGTGGTCACCTGTAGCTGCCCAGGGCTATTTTGACCTTCAACTTTGGTGGTGGTGGGGGGGGAGTCCTGCTGACAAAGTACAAGTAACAAATCTTTATTCTTTTTACATGAATGATCCCTCACCTCAAAACTGTCAATTAGTTGTAAAGACTCAAAAATTGAGAAGCAATGATGGGGATAGATTTAGAAACTGGTCACCCCAACATTTAATTATGATTGTACTTTAAGCAAATGACTCACCATAGTGCTGAGCTCAGCAATGCTTCACAGAGGCAGGTAAAAGTGCATTTGGCTTCCCTAATGGAGGATGTAAGGAACTTATAGATCAATGGGTGGGAAAGACCATTAAATAGCTAATTACTCTTCTTGACTTTCACTGATTTGGTATATCTAACCTGGGGGAAAACACTTGGAGGGGAATAATTTACTGCGTTCTCCTGCCTTTTTCTCACTCTCTGAGCATGGCATTTCTGGAGGCAGAACCTGCTAAGGGATGCTATCGGGTTCCAAGGGGAAGGAGAGATTGTGTCACAGTCAAGGCTGAGTGATAGGGCTTCAAGAATAGTCAAAAAGTAAACTTTGGTTTAATCTCTACCTCCTGATCCAAATCCTTTCTGATTGTTGCAGGAAGTCTTTGGGTGAGTGTAGGGGTAAAGAAAAAGCATCTCCTGCAGTCCAGTGTTATGACATTATTTCTTCCTGCTCCCAAATGGGGATCCTTGACCCCTGTTAACGTGGAGGTACATCTTCCTCTCACCCTGGCACTAGGCCAGAAAGCATGTTTGGTGTGTGTGTGGTTTCTTACAAAGACCTTAATAATGCAGGGTTTTGTTCTGTGGATTCTTTGTATACAGGGTTCTTCTATCTGTGATTTTGGCTTTAGACTCTAGGGGAAGGGATGGGGTACAGGCTGAGGATGATCCTGATGCTCTTCTCTGTGCTGATCAAAGACCACACTCTTCTCTAAGCCCCCTCCTTAAGGTTGGCACTTAGTTTGACCTCTGTGCCTCTTTGAGTCCACACTGTCCTATTCTCCACTGAGCTCACATTCTACATCCTGGGGGATGAGGGGAGATAAGGCTGATCTGCAGCCCCACTGCCCATCAGACAGAGCCCCAGATGGGTTTGATTTTGCAGTGAATGCACATCTCGGGCCTTTGTTCTGGGACCTCTGTAAAAATAATGACAGCCATCATTTTTTTTTAGTATTATAAATGAACAACTTGATTTTTAAAACAAAATATCAAGGAAAGAATATGAGGAGAGTTTGGAGGACATAAAACATTTTAAATACTTCATCTACTGATGATTTCATTTAAAAAATATGTCAAGTTTTGGAAATGTGAACAGGGTAACTTTTTCTGGATCTTTAATGGAAGGATCAATAGTTGGAGAGTACATACCTGCCTCTGCAAAAGTTATTTTTCGGATAACTCTTTAGGAGGTGGCACTATTAATTTTATGTTAGTCTTCTTGTGTAGAATGTTCTAAAATAACGTGATTCCCACAGCTCAGTTTACATTTGTCCCCTAATTTCCCACCCCTCCTCCCATGTGAGGAGCTATTATTTTTCTGACTGGCTTCCTTTCTCTCCTTCTCCTCAAATTTCAGTCAAAGTCCATTTTGGGAACTTGTGCTTATAGTTTAGAAAACTTTATTGATGAGAGGCTTTGCTCTCATATATAATTAAGGAGTCAGAATTCTATGTCCAAGATGCTTTTTAAGTGCCAACAAAGTGTTTTAATTTACATACTAAAGCCTTTGTTTTGTTCTTAAACCTTTTGGACTTGCTTGATACATTTATCAAGTATGATTCCAAAAGTTCTTACGTGGGCAATGTGCTGTGTGTGCTTAATAGATAACGTTAATAAACTCACACTCAATCATAACACTAAAAGCCACTTACATCTGGATTTACTGGCAATAAAAAGAGACATTACAGACATTTGGGAATTTGATCAAGGCGCCAAATACTAGTCTTAGATTACAAAATTGTAGAATCTAACTACTTGGGAAAACAAAGCCATCAAGGACAGACTTTTGGTAAAAGCTTTGCGCTGTAGATTAATAATTAATGTGTTAAATGTACTTTGTAATAAACTCTATCATCATGGATTACTTTTGATAGCTAAATTGGCAATGATACCCCAGTGTGGCTTCATTGACTCAGGCTTTCAATTTTACTTGCTAGATTTATCAGGTTAAATGACAATGAACCTATTATAGGCCTATTTTAACTTGTTTAGAAATCATAATTAATTTAAAAATATTGATGGAGACTGCAAAAATTATACAAAAATTGGCAAAGTAACAAATAACAGGGAAGGTCTTTAAAAGAGAAAGTGGCATAATCTAATTTTAAGGTAAATAAGTAGCATTCAGAAGGGAAAAGCATTTCAAAGGAGATAATTAATGTTTTTCATTCAAGAGAGTGTTGAAGGTAGTGCTATCTGATTATTTTATGTGGATAATAAAGATGAAATATTCAGCAAGTTAGTCTAAAAATAGTCAAATGTTTCAGAAACAAGTAAATCATATCTTATAATTTGTATATAATAAAATTTATATATATATGAATTATGTTACACCAACTCTGAGGTCAGAAATTAGAAGTAGCCATAAGAATTAAATGTTTGGAAGACTGAGAAAAATATCCATTGTGATGTGTTTAAGCTCAGAACTCTCAGGATTTTTTTCAGAAATTGAATATAAATCCCACCAGAATCCTTTGGAACACACGGAGAATGGCAAACCAAATAGACCATCTCTTAGAAAAGTGAATTTTATTTCCTCAATCTTTGCCTTAACCTTAAGGAAATTCATTTATTTCTATTTTCATAGGGTACTCCATTTTCAGAAGAGGGATATTCAAGGGTCATGCTGGAGTTAAGGTACAGGGTTACTGCAAAAATCTGTAATTCGTCGCTTGCTTTGAGAGTCCCTTTTTCCCTACCCTCAAGAACAATAATCTCACACACACTTAGAACTTTACTTGGTGCAAAGGATTTTTGTTTTTCCATTGTATGATGTTCATTATTTTAAAACTCACACAAAGCAATACTATATTTTTATTATGGTATTAATAATACTATATATTTATTATGGGTGTATGTAAATAGATTATCTGAGAAAAAAATTTGCCACAGACAACAGTGGGGACTTCCATAGAAGAAATAGAGATTGAAGTCTCTACTTGAAGATCAAAGGGGACTGAAGCCAGAGAGCATCCTCACACACACTATTTTTTTTTAGATTGGAAAGACTTGTAAAGTCTTTCCTCTATGTTCGTCTCAACTAGTAGTTGAGAGCATACTATATTTCAGCTACTTGGAATACATCAGTGAACAAAGTCCATGACCTCACAACTGACGCCCTTGTGGGGAGTACAGACAAAAAATAACAGCCGTAAAAACCAAGTAGATTAAATAGGATGTTGGAAGATGATAATTTGTATAGAGAAAGAAAAAGAAAAGTTTGGAAGGAGGTGAAGGATTACCCATGGGGATATTTGGGTGAAGAGCTTTCCAAGATGAGAGATCAGTCAGGGCCAGATCCTCAGGGTGGGTGTGCCTGTCCCTTTGAGGAATTGCAAGGTGGCTCATGTGGTTAGAGCAGAATGAGGAAGAGATTAAGTAAGTCAGACAGACAATACAAACCATGGTGAAGTCTTTGGTTCTTCCTTGAAGGGAAACGTGGAGCTATGACAGGAGTTTGAGCAGAGGAGTGACACAATCTCACTTGAGTTTGAAAAGCTCCCCCCAGCTGTTGTGTTGAGGTAGAGTATAGAGGACAAGGTTCTCAGGGAAGCCAGTCAGGAGCTCAGGCACTAATCTAGGGGAGGGCTGAGGTGGCTCAGACCCAGGAAGGTGCAGTGGAAATAGTGAGAAAAGGACACGGTTTGAACATATTTTGAAGGAACAATGGACAGGATTCCTGAGATTGGATGAAGGTAAAAGAAGGACGTGAAAGTGAAGAGGAAGGTAAGGTAAGAGTAAAAGTGAAGAGAAACTCCAACATTCTTTGGCCTAAACATCTGGAAGGAGGGAGTTGCCATCAATGGAAATAAAGGGAAGGCTGAGCCACCCAGACATCCCCTAATACTGTCTTTAAGTATATCTAGGTCAACAGCCAAGTAGGAAATGAGATGTGAGAATCTGGAGTTTGGAAGATGAGTCTGGAGTGGATATATGTGTCTGCATTTGGGAATCATCAATGGGATGATGGTGTTTAAAGCCCTGAGGTGGATGAGACTGCCAAAGCAGTGAGGGTAGGGAGAGATGAGAAGATCCGGGACCCTGTCTCTCTTCATGCTGCAAGCATGAAACACACACTTAGTGAGATAACTATGTAATTGCAATAACGAACAAGTGCTATGAAGGAAAACTTCACGGGGCTCTGGGGTGTAAGATGGTCAGGGTGAACCTCCCACAGAATGCGGCCCTTTCAAGGAGACTGGAAGGAGAAGTAGGAAAGAGCCAGCCTGAAAAAGCAAGTGAGGTTGAGTGAAGAGAACCAGGGCAGACCAGTTGCTTGAGCAAGCGACCTGGGGCCGTGGGGGCCAGTGCACCTGGAACAGAGCCGAGAGGTTGGGGGTGTATGGGGGATAGGCAAATGTGGCAAGAATTTGGTATGCCAGGGGATGGGTGACATGAAATGTGGTTGAAGGGGAAGGTAGGGACTGGATTGAGCAAGGGCTGCAGGCCACATGAGGATTTTGAACTTCTGAGCAAATGCTAAGAAGAAAAAGACTATAAAGCAATGAATTAAAATCCTTTAGCAGAAAAGAGGTGAATAATGAAGAGGACAGTGTAACAGAAGTTCCTGCTTAAAATGTGTTAAACACGAGGAAGAAAGCAGGATGAATGAACAGCAAAGTGGCAAAAGAGGCTCTTCAGGTACGATGACTGAAACTAAAACAAGGTGGGATTGTGAGTAATATTTAATTTTATGGCCATTTCATCTAAAAAACTGAAAACCTCACAAAAGCTAGACAGGAATAATAGAAAGCAGATATGGTGTGGCTGGAGATGTGACCCCCCAGACTGAAAGTTGTAAAAGCCTTTTTTTTAAATTGGAAAGCAGAATGACACCGGGCGTGTGAAATAATGAATGATGTGGAAGCAACCAGGTGGCCGGCCCTGTCTGTCCTCTGTTGTAATGTTAGAACAGGTCATGGTTAACAAGTGGTGACAAGCTGTTTTCCATCTACCCTGAGAATCCAAAAAGAGAAAAAAGAGCCTCTACCAAGGATTGACAAGAGGTTGGAGCAAGAATGTTTTGACATGACGATACATGATAATAAATTTTGTGGGCTTGTCTTTCCTGAAAGTCTTTAGGAGCCGGACGGACTGCAGGTTGACAATGTTTAAAATAAGTTAAATACAGTGAATCTTAGGGTGCTTTGCTACTTGGACTTATTTGTTGTAACTGTCCCTAACTAGGAAACCATTCCAGGAGGCGGGAATGAGGAGACTTAGTAGTTAGCACAGAGGGTTAGCAGGGGGAGTTTTGTAGGAAGAGTTACTGGGGCAATGAGGGGCACCTGCAAAAGCACCAGTGTATCATTCAGGCAGTTCTGTGGGTTCTCCCACAAAATATGCAGTTAAATTTGTCAATTTGGTAGGCAGGTCTCATCTGCTTGGGAAGGTATACAAAAGCAGAAGGACACAATTCTTCTAGCCCCGTGTCTTTGTGACTGTAATGGATAGCTAGTCCTGAATCAGAGGGAAGCTCTTAAAAACCTTAAAAACCAAGTAAGATTACTTGACAACCAAATACTAAACAATCTTACAGAAATGTCTTAAAGAACAATCTCATTAGCTCCTTCCTTCCTCCTTACCTCCTTCCCTTCTTCTCTTCCTCCCTTTGTTCAAAAATGGTAATTGACTTCCTTCTTTGTGCCAGGAGCAGCTCTAAACTTTTGACTGCTCCTTATCCTTATGGAGTTTCCTCTAGTGGGGAAAACAAATAGTAAACAAGGAAATGAACAAATCTGATGTGTCCTATGAAAGTAACACACCAGGCGGGGAGGAAGCAGTAACGATCAAGCTGGGGCAGGGGAGCCATGTGAGATCAGGGGTTTAGGGACGTTTTCTCTGGGAGTTTACATTCGAACTAAGACCTCAGGATGAGAAGCTTATAGTCTGAGGCTTTATATCATCCCCATTCACATGGCCTGTGCTAGGTCAAGTGACTTGGATATAATTTTGTTCTTTTAAAAAATCTTACATGGTGAAGCTTTTATGTCAGTTTATGACAACTTCTAGAAAGCCTCACAGTCCTGTTACTTAAGGTATAGCTTCCATTTACTTGCGGGCATAATTCCTGATCAACATCTATTTTTCAACCATCTTAATGCAATGGAAGCCTGGTACCTGTAACACTAAGAGTTTCTGGTACAGCCTCAATAGGAAAAGAAGTGTTTGCTAAATAAAATGTTTACCAACAGTTTGCACATTTAACTGTAGGGGGAGTGAATATTCCTAATAGGAAAAAGTTCACTGCAAAAAATGAATCTAACGGTTACTAGGGATTTGGAAATATCATCAAATATAAATATTGCTATATTACCAAGATTGCATATTATTCTGTATTATTAAATCATAAAAAACTCAACTTTTACCACAATCAGGTTTTGAATGCTCAACATTCTTATGCCATTTAACTAGAACACATTTTTCTAGATACAAATGGATATATTAACTTCCATAAAAGTGTTATCCTTTTACAGTATATTTAATTCAGATCCAGTTTCTATTTCCACTAAAATAATTGCTTGTAATACACACACTCGATTTTATATGACTAATTAGAACAGTGTATGGGAAAAAATAGGTTTGCAGGTAATATTGAAATTAAATATGTTAATCTGTACCTCTGTGTGCACATTTTATATGAGCTTTAATTTGCCAAATAAATTATAGTTCTGTGTTTATAAGGTGCCCTTGAAAGAGTGTCCTATTTTTGAGCACTAATACCATGGGGAAACAAATATACAAAGCTTTTAGCTATAGGCTACACTTGCATAAATTAAGGCAAGAGCTGTTGGTTGGTAAGTAGAGCTACGGTATCCTTAGCTTTTTAAACACTCTGAATTGTTAACACAATTTTTTTTGGTATGGTTACTAATATTAAGATAATAAATAATATTTAGTTTCAATATCGCACCCTTCAGCCAGGGCATAAATTCATTTTGAATGCTGTGTTGAATTAATGTATAATAAACATACTGCAGTTTGCTATCAGGAATTCTCAATGAAATGCAGGAAGTCAGTTCTTTGCTTATGCATTAGCACTGGCAGTCTTGCTCTGTTTAATTTTAGCTATTTATAAAATTGCTCTACTGACAGTCCTCTTTATTTTAATGTGATTGTTTTAAGGTTAACCAGAAATGGTACAGTGTGTTTTCTGAAGTAGGTTAAAGTGCTGATGTAGGGATACGGGTCCTTCACAAAAATCCCTTTCACAATTAGCCACCTGCAACCAGGACACCCAGCTGCCTAATTGGGTGAATTGTGGGGTTTCCCGTGGGGCAGGCAGGGGCTTGCGAAGGAGCTGTTGAGTATCTCAGAAGGGAGCTGGAGCACAGAGGACGTGGGAAAACAATGTTGCTGATGGAATTAGATTCTGATAGCCGTGGCAGCAATTGCCAACTACTTCTGAGACAAATGACAGCTGTATTTAAAACGTTATTTATTATTATCTAATAGGTTGGCTCCATTTTATGACATTTATTTAAATAACTTCTAGGACTTTCTCTTTAAAAAAAGTGGCTCCCGGGCTTGAATCTTGATGGAGTCCAGTGTATTCCCCAATTGGACCCAGGTTTGCAACCCAAGGAAGTAGTAAGGAAGTCTTCAAAAAGGATAAAAGCTTATATTACTCTGTATCTGTCAGCTCAGATTACCATGACAAAGTACTATAGATTGGTTGCCTTAAACAACAGAAATTTGTTTTCTCACAGTTGTGTAGGCTGGAAGTCCAAGATCAGGGTGCCAGCTGGGGCGGTTCTGGTACCAGCTCTCTTTGGGGTTTGTAGCTGGCCACCATCTTGCTGTGTCTTCACTAGCAGGGAGAATGAGTGAGCTCTGGTATTTCTTCTTATAAGGATGTTAATGCTCTTGGACCAGGGCTCTTCTCTTATGGCCTCATTTAACCTTAATTACTTCCACAAAGGCCCCATCTGCAAATACAGTCACATTGGGGCTTAGGGTTTCAGCATATGAATTTTGGCGGGATACAAATCAGCCCATAACATACTCTAAATTATTTAATATAGGATTTTTTAAAATAGGGGTTTTAAAATAGGGAATCAAAATGGGGGGGGGGGGTTTGGTGCCAAAGAACCCCTTGGCAGTTTGGTAAGCCTATGGACTCCCTCTCAGAATAAAGTGTTTAAATGCATAAAGTAAGTCACATAGGGTTATAAAGGAGACCAATTATATGGAAAGGCAGTTAGCAAAATATTAAGACGTGATTTAGAAATATGTTTCGTTTTTATTAACACATTAGTTAACATGCTCTAGTAGTTTGTCTAATAACTACCATAATTTTGATGTAGTGTTGGGTAAAATGATACTTTTGAAATATTTGTAGTAACTATAATTTGAAAATGTTTGTGATTTTTATTGGTGACAAAATCACAGTCCTGCTAATACCATTGTGAGCGGTTCCTAACATCCATAAAAGAAGGAAATGTAACATTTTAATCAGAGATAATGTGATAAAAGTAAATTTTTGTTTCTGTACAAATTCAAAGACTTTCTTACTTTTATGTATGGACCACAAGTTAAGAACTCCTGGACAGGTCACTTTTTGGGACGTGTTTGCAATTTTAAAAATCTGTTTTTATATTACTAATGCTTATAATTATTAAAAAAGTCAGCTTTTATTATACTTAATAATAGAATTATTCATAGTTTTTGTTACAGTGTAATGTGGTTTTAAAAGAATATTTTAAAATGTATGGTTTTCAGCTGGGACTAAAATTGGTATGAGAAAAGGTTAAAATGGTAAAATTATTTTAATAACTAACTCCATTTATAAAGGAATTTTTACAGCATGAGGATCCATTTTTAAATTCACTTGCCAAATACAGGCATACTTCCTTTTTGTAAGTGACTGATTTAGGAAAGCCATATATTTTGTGGGCACTGCTAAAATTCCCATCAAAGAAAAATAAATCTGGGTTCACTCTCTATGAAATAGTGCATCTATGATTTTATCTCACGGTAGTTTCTCAGTTTGGTCCTTTCAGAAGAGGAAAATATGTAACCAAAAAAGCAAAACTATTTTCCTTACTGAAGACAAAAGACTGCTTACCCAAAAAGCCAATAAAAGAGGAGGCAGTATCTTCAGGAAGCATGATTGGAGGAATGTTGAGAAGGCCTACTTGAGTAGAAGCCCTGGACAAAATTAAGCTCCGGACACAGAATTTGGGGTACTTTAAGAAATTTTGAAATAACCAGCCCACCTTACGGGGCAGAAGTTTGATACCATTAATCACTTAAGAAATGCTTCAATCTGGGCCTAACCAGGCTGGGCATACCCAGGCTGCTGTTTCCTTTAGTAAGTACCAAGTACCAAGATGGGATACGTGACAAGAAAAGGAGCCAGGCATATTTCAGGTCAAGTCTGAGGATATCAGGTCTTTTCAGTGAAATGCACATTTAGTATTTATGACTTCCTGTTCTGTGTTCTGTTCCCAGGATCCACAAAAAATATTTAAATTCCTTACTTGTGTCTGTCTTTTTAGATATTTCATCATCTTACAGAAGACCCTGTAGTTGTCATAATGATAGTTTGTATGATACCCAAAACTTGCTTAAGAAATGTATCTTTATTATATTTGCTGGCCAGATGATGAAATCGAGATGCCAGAGGTTTAGCGCTTGTCCAAGACCACAGCACTGGGATATGGCAATGTTTGGACTAGAGCCCAAGTTTTTATGTCTGACTCCCATGTTCTTTACACTAGACGATGTGGCCTTATTTTAAACCTCTTTAAGGAATGGACAGTGTCTCACAGGAAATCGCATTTCAAAAAATATCCAATAAACCTACTTATTAATATTTGGTCAATAAATAGAAATATAAATATTTGGTCAGTAAATATCTAATGGCTACAGTGTGACACGGTAATATGCTAGGCACTGACATTACGATGTGACCAAAACAGACATGGTCTCTAAGTGAAGCTTACACACAAGTGGGATGGGATGAAATATAAAATGATAGTAATGACAATGCGCTCCATGTAGGAGGGGCTGGCTTTGCTTTAGTGGACGTCAATATCTGAGCATATTGAGTTGTGTCCTTCATGGTGTTCTTTGCACTGCATATACACGTAGCATTGTCACTCAAAATATGGGAATAGGTGTCTTTCTGCCTGGGTTGAATCCTTGTTCCTTCATGTACTTACTCATGTGATCTTGGCCAAGCTTCTTACCCTCCATGTCCCTTAGCTTCTTCATCTGTAAAATGTGATAACCACAGTACCTACCTCAAAGAATTATTGTAGAGAGATAATGCACAGAATAGTCCCTGATACATAGAAGTGCTTCATAAATGATAGCTGTTATGATTTTTGTTGTGTTTTCTTCCCTTAGTGTATGACGAGTATTCCCTTGAACTTGCTCTTACAGCTTGCTCTGGGTTGATGTCTATAATTAATACATGCTAATCCTGATCATCGCCACTGATGTGGTCCAGGCCCTGATGTCTTGACTTTGAAGAAGAGCGTCTTTGCAAGTCTTGTATCAATGGGATCTGGTCCATTTCATAAACCTCTGCTTAAGGCCTGTATTAAGACTCAGCTTTTCACCTTTAGTCTTAAAGGAGGCAGAGATGGGCCTCATATCTTTGTTGAAACTCTCCAATATGCAATTTGAAGTTGGATTGACCTTCAAGCTGACAAAGTAAAATAAACAGTTTTATAAATGAAAATGGCTAATCTGAAATAGATCACAGCTAAGAACTTCATTTTTTATTCATTCTCTTCATACAAGGTTGATATCATACAAGTGAACGTCTAATATTGTGCTTCATTGTGGGTCTCACTGAAGATGCAGTTAGAGGAAATTAAGGACACAACGGACTGGCAGAAACCGGAGAATGTGTCTGTAGTCCCTTATATCAAAGAGTTATTGTATTTAAGTGTAGCTGCACTTAATTAAAAAAAATAATTACTAAAATTTTCCTGTTAGATTCTTTTTCTTTTGAACTGTTCTGGGTTCCTAGAAATTGACTTAAACTGACATTTTAAACTTTTTCTTCTTTTTAATGTGGCAGAGTATCACAAAGTTTAGGAAATCTGCCCGAAGGTGTAGAAGATTAGGTCCTTCAAACTCAGGTCTTTTAAAGAGTACTTTGTAGCAATTGAAAATCTATTATTGAGAGGCCAAATATTTACAAGAGAAAATATAGTAAAAGAAATTTGTAATAGTGGGGAACATAAATCCCAGCATCTGAACATCTCCTCATACTTGCCGACAGCTAAATCTAGTGGCTTTGTACCGAAGAGAAGCTCCAATATTGGTCTAAGAGGTTGCTCTTGAGACTCACTGAGCAGCCTGGGCACCAACCCTGCTCGTTCTGGTTTTGAAGGTCAAGTTCAGGAAAGGCAGCAGACCTGGCCGCATTAGCGGGGACAGGCTGAGGGTAATGAATAAGCACCATGCTTGCGGCTAGCTAGACTGTATGGAACCGTGCAGTCCTATTCTGTATGTATTCAACCTCCAACTTGCTGCAGATCCTCACACGTGCACATACACATGTACCTAAGGCTGAGCTTGTGGGAGGGCATTTGCATTTGAAACTTTTAAAGGTCTGAGACCCTGTCTCACTCACATGTTGTCCTCTTGGTTCTTGATTTTTTAAAAAAGAGATTTTGTTTATTTATTTGACAGAGACAGCAAGAAAGGGAACACAAGCAGGGGGAGTGGAAGAGGGAGAAGCAGGTTTCCCTCTGGTCAGGGAGCCTGATGTAGGGCTCATTACAAGGACCCTGGGAATATGACCTGAGCCTAAGGCAGACGCTTAACAACTGAGCCACCCAGGCATGGCTGGTTCTTCATTTTTGGCTCCAGAAACTTACAACTCCAACTGTCCTAGGAAACATTGTTTATCTCTTTGTACTATTTTTCTTCCGTGTATCTTAGAAATGTAACTCTTCTTGACTTACCCAAGTGGTGCTCATGTCTAATCTTTCTATTAAGCTGACCATATCAGCAATTTTAATATGATAGTTCTGTGACTTTACATATAAAACTTACTAAATAAAGGTTTTTTGAACTGAATTATACATCATTTAAGGTAAAGTATGTTCAAAGGATGCACCCATCTAAACCTAGCAGTGTTACAAGTATATCTAACTAAATTAACCCCCAAAATTGTGTAACAATTGGAAAAAATAGGGGCAAATTCTAGAAATTGTATCAAATATAGAGATGGATCCAGTTACTGACTTAAATTCTTTTCTAAAGTCCTACCTTCTTATATAGTCTTGGTATTCTTGGAACACTGGGTTCCTGTGATGTGTTGTTTTTTCCTTTCACGTTTTGTGTTAATGTTCCAAGAGGGAGACAACCAAAATATCATCGTTGATTTAAATCTCTCCGGAGACACCCAGTACCACTGATCGTCTCTTTCCTCTGATTCTCCTCTGCAGAAATTCAGTGTCCAGATGTTTCAGAATCCAGATGGCCTATGAATCCTTTATCACCCAGAAAGGAGGAAAATATGCATGAAAGTGGAACACTGAAAAGAAAAAAAAAATAATTTAGTGTTGGCAATGTAATGGTGACATACAGGGCTCAAGGAGAAACTTCCTTTCTGAAAGCAGCAACTTAATAAAATGCATGTTGTAGGCTCTATCAGCAAGCCAGATTTTCATTCCTGCCTCTTCTTTCCATCACCATTAAGAGGCTTGCAGAGAGCCACACTGTTTAAAGGGCAGACAGCATGGAAGAACTATCATGTACAATTTAAAGTAGCAGCTAAAATTGGAATGGTCACAAGAAAGCCTGTTTCTTTGCAATTAAATTGACAAGCTGTCTATGATTACCCTAGGGAACTTGGCAGCTGAGTGATAAAAAGACTGCAGAGTGTTGAAAGGTCTAACGCAACATACTAGGTGGACAAAGACCACATCTGCTTAATATACTGATTGGGAGAGTTCTGGAATGTACTTGGCTAAATTAGCCGAGGAGGGATACTAATGATACTTTTTCCTCTCTAAGATCCTCTGCTCAGACTCATTTTAGAAATTACCCACAAATATTTGGAAGCATGCATTATAAATAGTATAGTATAATACCTGATGTTATTTAACATGAACCTATCCTTACAAATCACCAGAAGAGCTGAGCAGAAGTTTAGAAAGAAATAATAATAAAAAAGTATTCCATCAAGTATTTATGAAATTTATGTATATGTACTTCATATAAAAATTGGGTTCCCAGAAGAAGATTTATAGTGATATCAACACCCAAACAGCTGAATGACCCTGGATGATTTAATGGAATATATTAGGTGAGGATTACATGGTATTTTCATTGTTGGGTGTCCCTTGAGTTGGGAAAGCTGAAAATTAGGTTACAAAGGGGAAAAGAGTAACCAGATTTTCTGTGATAGCAATTTGTGAAACACCCATTTCAGCAATGTCTTCTTAATTTTAGTTAGTGCATTCCTTAAAAGGGAAAATAAAAAGGTAAAGGTTTCTTCTGATAAATTTCCTAGGTATTAATAACACTCTATACTAAAGAAGTAAATGATGACCATATCTACTTGCCTATCTGTTTTTTCCTGAAGGCTGGGGACCATTTATTTCAGCAAACTTGGAAGATATATTGTGAGTATTTCCAAAGTAGGATTACCCTACCAGGGTTTCTGAAGCAGAAGCATATTATATCGTACCTTGGCATTCACTTCAAAAACCAGAGAATTCCCAATTAACTAGCTAATGTTGGCTGGTCTTTGAGACTGTGTGATACTTCCACAAAATTATTCAAAGCTCAGTCACTCAAATGTGCAGTGACATCAACATTAGAAAAAGATTCTTAACATCACTAATTATTAGAAAAATGCAAATCAAAGCCACAGTGAGTATACTTCATGTCTGCTGGAATGAGGAGCAAAAAGACAGGATATAGCAAGTACTGGAGAGGATGTGCAGAAAAGGGAAACTGTGAGCACCGTTGGTGGGGTCGTAATTGATGCAGCTGCTGTGGAAAACAGTATGGAGATTCCTCAAAAAAATTCAGACTAGAAAGACCATATGACCCAGCTATTTGACTTCTAAGTATTTATCTGAAGATTATGAAAACACTGATTTGAAAAGGTCTATGCACCCCTATGTTCATTGCAGCATTATTTACAAAGCCAAGATATGGAAGCAACCCAAGTATTCATTGACAGACAAATGGATAAAGATGTGATATATATATATCACACACATATGTATACCATTTTATGTGTATGTATATTTTTCCATTGTATATCTGTATACTATATATATGATTGTATATCATACATCAATATACATTGTATATAGGTATACAATCATACCTACATTGTGTATATACATATATGTATACACACACACACACACACACACACACACACAATGGAATATTGCCCAGCCATAAAAAGGATGAAATCTTGCCATGTGTGACAACCTGGATGGACCTTGAGGGTATTATGCTGAACAAAATAAGCCAGCAAGAAAGAGGAGATAGAAAGAGAAAAACACCAGTTGAATTCACTCATAAGTGTAATCTAAAAACAAAAACCAAAAAGCCCTAAGAAAACAAATGAATGAACAAAAGAAAACAAAAAGAAACTCATAGATATGGAGAATAGTCCAGTGGTTACCAGAGAGGAAGGCGGTTGGAGGTGGGCAAAATGGATGAAGGATGTTAACTGTACGGTGGTGGTAACCAGACTAGGGGTGGTGATCAGTTTGTAGTGTATACAGATGTCGAATTATAACGCTGTACACCTAAAACTTATATAATTAGCAAAAAAGAAGAAAAGATGCTACTTATGAACTGGTAAGACTCTGTAGAGCAAATGTCAATACAGGGGAATCCACTCATGAAATTGAGTATGATTTGAATACCATATTCAAAGATAATTTATTATGACATAGATCTCCATTTGCTGACATGGAAATTGCTACAAATAGTATGTATTGCTTGACTGCATTTTTATCAAGCTTTGTGTATATTAAAAAAAGATACCTCAATAGGACATTTGGATTAATGAAACAACTCAATAGGACATTTGGATGTGCAGGGACTGTACATCCAAAGTCACCTTTTTGTTCTTCTCCATAACAACCTCACAGTGTAGATATTGTTGCTCCCATTTTAAAGATGAGGGAAGGGAAACCCAGAAATGTTGTGAGTGAATTTTCTAAGATCACAGAAAAATTGGCAGAGCTGTCTCTTTTTACTGCAAAGGAAGATTGAGACAAGTTCTGATGTGGGACATAGAATGAGACATTTGAAAAAAGTCTTTCATTCGCAAAACCCAAGTCAACACATTTGTGTAAATTGAACATTCAAAATTCCCTTTTGGGATAACTGGGTGAGATGATACATGTCTGCTGATGCCTTCAGCCAGACTCCCAAGAATCTAATTATTGAGGGGAAAAAATACTTGTACTCTTTCCTCCCATCGTGTTGAAGGTTATACACTTATATACCCATCACTTGCTTTTTCTAAGAAAATGTGCATAAGGCAAGAGAGCTGCCATAACATTACCTTTTTCAAATGTCCCTGGTACTACCAGTGGTACAATGCCTTATACGAAAGTAGAGTGGAATAAATGTCTTTTGATGTTAATTATGATTTCTGACAGCAACTAAATCTTGCTCCAAAATGATAGTTTTAGATTCATCCAACTCTTGATTATCCCTGGAAACAGGGACAAGGAATGGCATGGATAATCGAAATCCACAAACATGAACCTCATTTTACAAATGGCTTCAATCTTCTCCCTCAACAAACCTTTAACTATGGCTAATAACAAAATTAGGTTGACTGGTTTGAGGTTTATCATTTTCCCCCCCTGTGCTTGTTGATGTACTGCTGAGTGGAAAAAGGATTTCCAGAAAATAGGTAACAGGATTAATAAAATCAAGAGTTGATTGGAGTAAAACATCTCTTTGTTTTGTTTTGACAACTATGATATATGCATGTGGGTGTTTAACAAATGCTTTTTAATGAGAGGGATATATGATGATAAAAATATATCATTCTATCTCTTCCTCTTCTATCACTGACCTAGATCACAATTCCTGGGGTTGCTCAGAAACCCTCATACCTGTCTTGTATATTAAAGCAGCACTTAATGTTATCCATGCATTTACTATAAGCCAGCAAATAAACTTCTAGCAGTAAGGACACAAAGCCTTTAAAAATACAGCATCATGTAAAATTAAGATTCAGAATGGAATATATATATATATCTTTGTAGTTTTAGTAATATTGGGTATCTTTAAAAAGGGTCAGGCCACTTGACACATTTACAAAAGTGCTTCTTCTGTACCCAAAGAAAATGTACTGAGGAAAGGAGATATGAAAATTATTTGATATGTTTATTTCATGACAGTGCTACATTGTATATAAATACAGGGACCTTGCATGCATCAGGATGTGGGGGGACATCTTCCAGAATTAGAAACACTAACTGGATCCACAGAGGTTCTCTGCAATATCTGTTTCTTCTTTTTTCCTTACCAAGATAACTTGGATTATTAAATTTGGGTAATTTTAATCAGTTGAAGTTGAAGTTTAATATCCAGTTTAACTGGATAATAACTTGGATCAGTTAGAATTGTTCACCTCCCCAGACTCTTTTACAGCTAAGGTCATGGGACTAGTTCTACCCAATGATATGTGAGCAAACTTTATGGGTGACAGGGGGAAGGAAGCTCTTGGCAACCTACTGCTGTCCCATTAAAAGGGGCAAACTCAGGTGCCTGGGTGGCTCAGTTGGTTAAGCAACTGCCTTCAGCTCAGGTCATGGTCCCAGAGTCCTGGGATCAAGTCCTACATCAGGCTCCCAGCTCCATGGGGCGTCTGCTTCTCCCTCTGACCTCCCCTCTTGTGCTCTCTCTCATTCTGTCTCTCTCTCTCTCAAAATAAATAAATAAAAATCTTTAAAAAGGGGGGGGCAAACTCAGCTAATATAATTATTTTATAATAAATTTAAAAAAAATTATTATAAAATAAATTTTATTTATTTATTTGACAGAGATCACAAGCAGGCAGAGAGGCAGGCAGAGAGAGAGAGAGAGGAAGGGAAGCAGGCTCTCTCCCGCGCAGAGAGCCCGATGCGGGGCTCTATCCCAGGATCCTGGGATCATGAACCTGAGCCGAAGTCAGAGGCTTTAACCCACTGAGCCACCCAGGTGCCTCCTTAGACTACTGTCTTAATGGCATCTCAAGACACCATAAAAGTTGAAGTTTAATATCCAGAATGAAAAGTGTCTATATTTAGGTGTACACATACACATATTTAAAATAGATCTTAGAAATCAATGTCATACAGGTCAACGTGGAACAAGGTATGTTTGGTATGTTCTTAAAAACTTAAGCATTTCGAAAAGGTGCATTCTATGGGCTAATTTAGAATTAGAGCTCTGTTGCCAATAGCCCACTAGAACTAGAAATAAGTGAACCTTTTTAATACTTGTTAGAGATGGGAAATTACAAAATCATGTCTATGGTTGGAAAAAGAGGATCACAAAGTTAACAAGGGGATCATGAATTAAGCCAGCATATGATTTCCCCCATTTTTTTCATCTTATGAAAATATCCCAGAGTTTGGGGGCTGGACTCAATTCTTTGGCACTTACCACATTATGTAAACGTTATCCGTGTCCAGGTAGGTATTCCCCAGGTGTCTGTAAGTTCCTGAAGGTCTGGGACCATATTTATTCACTTCATTTTCCTTAGTGTTGGTTGCAGGCTGAGTGCTCAGCACACGCTGGTTAAATCCAATATGGTGAGATAGGAAAAGAGCAGAGTTAAAGTACTTAAAATTGCAGGCTTTTCCTTGAATTCCTTTTTCCTTTTGGCTTTCCAGCTAGAGAGAAGGGTAGAGTAAATAGAAATAGGGCAGATGCAGGGTTTTTTCCCCCCCATTTTATTTTATTTTATTTTATTTTATTTTATTTTAATTTCTTTTCAGTGTTCCAGAATTCATTGTTTATGCACCACACCCAGTGCTCCATGCAATACGTGCCCTCCTTAATACCCACCACCGGGCTCACTCAACCCCCAACCCCTCCTCTCCAAAACCCTCAGTTTGTTTCTCAGAGTCCACAGTCTCTCATGGTTTGTATTCCCCTGCGATTTCCCCCAACTCACTTCTCCTCTCCATCTCCCAATGTCCTCCATGTTATTCCTTATGTCCACAAGTAAATGAAACCATATAATAATTGACTCTCTCTGCTTGACCTGTTTCACTCAGCATAATCTCTTCCAGTCCCATCCATGTTGCTACAAAAGTTGGGTATTCATCCTTTCTGATGGAGGCATAATATTCCATTGTATATATGGACCATACCTTCTTTATCCATTCATCTGTTGAAGGGTGGCTTGACTCTTTCCACAGTTTGACAACTGTGGCCATTGCTGCTATAAACATTGGGGTACAGATGGCTCTTCTTTTCACTACATCTTTGGGGTAAATACCCAGTAGTACAATCGCAGGGTCATAGGGAAACTCTATTTCTTAAAGAATCTCCACGCTGTTTTCCAAAGTGGCCGCATCATCTTGCATTCCCACCAACAGTGTAAGAGGGTTCCCCTTTCTCCACATCCTCTCCAACACTTGTTGTTTACTGTCTTGTGAATTTTGGCCATTCTAACTGATGTAAGGTGGTATCTCAATGTGGTTTTGATTTGAATCTCCCTGATGGCTAGTGATGATGAACATTTTTTCATGTGTCTGATAGCCATTTGTACGTCTTCTTTGGAGAAGTGTCTGTTCATGTCTTCTGCCTATTTTTTGACGTGATTATCTGTTTTGTGTGTGTTGAGTTTGAGGAGTTCCTTATAGATCTTGGATATCAGTCCTTTGTCTGTAGTGTCATTTGCGAGTATCTTCTCCCATTCCTTGGGTTGCCTCTTTGTTTTGTTGACTGTTTCCTTTGCTGTGCAGAAGCTTTTGATCCTGATGAAGTCCCAAAAGTTCATTTTTGCTTTTGTTTCCTTTGCCTTTGGAGACATATCTTGAAAGAAGTTGCTGTGGCTGATATCAAAGAGGTTACTGCCCATGTTCTCCTCTAGGATTCTGATGGATTCCTGTCTCACATTGAAATCTTTTATCCACTTCGAGTTTATCTTTGTGTACGGTGTAAGAGAATGGTCGAGTTTCATTCTTCTACATATAGCTGTCCAATTTTCCCAGCACCATTTGTTGAAGAGACTGTCTTTTTTCAACTATATTTTTTCCTGCTTTGTTGAAGATTATTTGACCATAGAGTTGAGGGTCCATATCTGGGCTCTCTACTCTGTTCCACTGGTCTGTGTGTCTGTTTTTGTGCCAGTACCATGCTGTCTTGGTGATCACAGCTTTGTAGTAAAGCTTGAAATCAGGCAACGTGATGCCCCTAGTTTTGTTTTTCTTTTTCAACATTTCCTTAGCAATTTGGGGTCTCTTCTGGTTCCATACAAATTTTAGGATTGTTTCTTCCAGCTCTTTGACAAATACCGGTGGAATTTTGATCGGGATGGCATCGAAAGTATAGATGCAGGGGCTTTGACACTTGTTTTGAGGGGATTGTAAATAAATCCTCAAAAATCCTTCACAAACTAGGAATGATAAACAACGTGTGCTTTTTAGTTTGGGAGGAGCATAGACAGAAAAATTATCATCAAAAAAAATTAATAAACAGTGGGGGAAAAAGTCCCTAATTGTTTAAATTGTCTGTATATCCATAAATTATGCTTTCCATGGCCTAGGGGTATCTTACTTAAATTTTGCCTTCTTTAGTTTATATGCTAATTTTTAAATAATTTCTGACTATTTTAATAAAACTTTCTGTTTCTGTAAGAAAAGTTTAATTGAATGGGAAAACATTTAATAGTTGTAGATAATCATGACTAGGGAAAACTTGCTATTTGGACCCTGGACTCACAACAAAAGACATCATTATTCATTAGAGATAAATTATTTGAAAGAAATAATAACGCTAGATTATGTGCAAATTTCAGCATATAAACAGGCAGTAAACATCACACAGTATGAATTTTTTCATTTGCCCAATTACCACCAATTGCTGCCTATTGCTGCATATAAGGAGAGCTGGCATCTCTTTTAATAACCTTCAAAGTTTCTACAAATCAGAAGCTGGTTTCTAATGTTTGTGGTCACCATCGGTTAACTAGAGTATCCAGGCAACCAGAGCATTACATTTTCTACCCACATGGAACTCAGCTAGATTCCTGGCCTCATAAGGACAGCTCTCGAAGGTGATGAAGAGCCATAAAGTATCCCAGAGCCCAGGGTTTCAGAGACACCGCTGACAAGTTCATCTGCTAAAAGTGGTAGGCTCTTGCACAAACTCATCTGTCATTTAAAAAAAAAAGAAAGAAAGAAAGAAAGAAAAAGAAGAAGAAGAAGAGAAAGAAAGAAAGAAAGAAAGAAAGAAGGAAAGAAAGAAAGAGAAAAAGAAAAGTCTGAGGGGAGAAAAAAGCTGAGGAGTTGGGAGTTGGCTACAAACCTTACCTAATTTTTCATTGCTTCATGTTAGCCAGGAATAATTAGACTAAGGCATAACTGTTCAATTAACTTCTAAGATTGACAAATTGAAATAAATTTTATTGCCACATTTAGGTAGTTAGGCATTTCCAAAATGTGGATGTTTTCAACTGACAATGAGGATCTTTCATTCCTCACACAGACACTAGCAGGAACTGAGGAACGCCATAGAACACATTCTTATTTTGTACGTTAGGGTGGTTTGGAACCGGAAAGCCCGAAGAGCTGTGAGGGCATCTCTTCAGTGCCCTTCCAGAGTGCCTGCCTCCAGATCCCACCCCAGAGAGTGGTGTGCTCTCCGGGCACTCATGGATGCGGATCCGGAAGCCTGCCTTCTCTCTGCCTGGTGGTGGGCTGCTTAGGTGACCCTGGGCGGCATGCCTTTCACCCAAGGCCTGCTGGTTTGAGTACACTCTGTCTCTGAGCGGATGAAGCACCCTTGCTGTGGGTCAGGCTCTGACATCCTCATCATGCTCCTGGGGGGAAACTCTCACAACTGCCTACAATTCACCTTGACTGCGGCCATTCCTTGTGTCTCTCAGATTCTCCACTAGTTCATTCTCATGAGGCAGTTTGTCACCCTTTCCTCCTCAGAAGCACAGCACAGAAAGAATCTTACTTACCCTCTTCTTCTGCCTGTCTACAAACATTCCTGTGGACTCTTCCTTTCTTCTCTTGACCTAACTTTGACCCCTCATTTGAGACATCTTAAAAACCACTTACTTTCGCTCCACAGTCTTTATTTTGCCAGATTATTTTTTACACAGTCTCTGCCCTTCCCATGGTTCCTCTACGACCATCTGGCTCCTGATTCTTTGAAACTCATTTTATCACCTGGATTTATCATTCCTAACCTTTCCCGCATCCCATTAATTCTGTTCCTGCATTCCCTTGGTTTCCCGTGCTTCCTGAAATACTGCTCTTCAGTCCCCTTCCAGTTTCCTTCCTTTGGCCTCCCTGCAAGCCTGGAGGTGGGGAGGGACCCCTGGTCCAGGAGGAGGGAGACCTGGGGAAGGAAGTAGAGCCTGTGTGTGAACGGGCAGTCCTTTCACTTCTCTCAGCCTTCGTTTCTCCCCCAAGTGAAGTGAGGAAGTTTCCTCTGGTTCAAAAGTCCATGATTCTAGGATTTCTTTGTACTTTGAGAGAGGAGTCAGGAAAAATGACAGTGTCGTTTCTGCACTGGAAAAATTAACTGCAATATAATGAGCCCTTTCCTTAGCAAAATCAAGTGGGTCACAGGCTTATTGGCTAACGTTACACTGAGAAAGACCGAATTTGGGACTCGGGCTGGTATATTGGCTTTTTGGAATGGAAAGGAAGCTCATGGTTTATTAAACTGGATTAAAACTGGTCAAGTTAAATAGAGTCAATTGCACCCAGCGAAGGAAGTAAACAAGAGCTCTTCTCTATTTTTCCCAACTCAGCACTGGATTTTAAATATGTGTTTCTCAGAAGTCTAGGATTGAAGTTTCCATTCTGTAATAATGGAAAAAAACCAAGGCCTTTATTTTAAACAAAAACCACTGTGGAGGTGGATTCAGGATGCGAAAAGAAATAATACATTATTTTACATAGCTGACATGGTACATTTGAGGGATAAAACACTGCACACACTATAAACAAATGAAAAGCCCCAGTCAGTCCTGTTAGGCCCAAGCTATGATCGATTGCAAACCGAGGGTTGTAAAGTAAGTAACAGTCTGGAACCATGGTTTATCAACAGTTTTATTTTCCTGAGACAACTTTATCCGAGAGAGGTGGAAAAGTGCGGCGCCTCGGGTTCCAAGAGGATTGTGTGATTTTCGGAGTATTTTCATCTTCTAAGGTTTGCACTCGACAAAGTTGTTTTCACAAACTCCCGCACAAAACGTCCTTGGGCGCAACTGCTCTCAGGGGTTTTATTAGCCCCTTGGGTTGGCCCTGAGAAGAAATACACTCGAAAACGTAAGTCGCAAACTGGAAAATGTTGTTTTGATTAAAAAAAAAAAACCAAAACATCTGCAATGCCCAGCCTACCTTTGTGGGTTGCTTTCTCTTTCTTTCTTTTTTCTTTCTTTCTTTCTTCTTTCTTTCTTTCTCTCTCTCTTTCTTTCTTTCTTTCTTTCCCTTCCTTCCTTCCTTCCTTCCTTTCTTTCTTTCTCTCTTCCTTGCCCGGCCCCCCTCCTTTCTTTAAGGGAAGGGAATTGGCAGGGTGGGAAGCATTTTTTATTGTGCCTCCTGATCTTTTCTGAATAGTCATTTCAAAGTGCATAATAAACTCATCCCTTTCAAGGCCCTTTCTTTTTGTGCGTGGTGATGGGCAGAGAGGAGGAGGAGTGCCTGCACGTTTACAGCGCCATTCCGGGGTTCTCCGAGAGCGGCTGCCCTCGTGGGCGGCGCCGGCACCTCTCACCTCGGTTTCCAAACGGAAATTCCCACCTGCTCAGCATCCCTAACCCGGCGCGGGGGCGCGGGGGCGCGCGGGCCGAGCGGCCCTGGAGTCACCCACGCCTTTCCCCACGCGGCGAGCTAATGGCTTCTCATTTATTCCGCGTCTAGGTGGTGGGCCGGCGGGAAGCCCCAGGGCTGGAGATCGGGGGTGGGGGTGCTGGGGAAGCCGCCCGCCAGGGGGGGCTGGGCGGCCGGGACAAAAGGCAGCGGCGAGGGGGTTCGGGGAGCTCACGCGGCTGCGGGGCGCGGGCGGGCCCGGGCGGAGGCGCGCTCCGGCTGAGCGGCGCCCGCGGCAGCCCCAGCGGCAGCTGCGGCGAGAGGAGCGCGGGCGGCGCGGGGAGCGGGCGGGACGCGCCCAGAGACACGCAGAGAAAGGGCAGCGCCGCCGCCTGCTGCCGTCCTCGGCGCGGTTAATCACGCGCTCCCCTCTCGCTGCTGATTTGCAAGAGCAGATTAATCAGAGAGCGCGGCTTGATGAAATTTGCTGTTATTGTGCCCATTTTTAGCAACATCTTTTATTATCTTCATTATTCATTTACAGGGGACCGGCATCAATTATGCAAATGAGTTCACAGACTTTGCAGATTACTTCATTTGCCGCTATTGTTTGTGGAAATTTAATTATTAAATATTATTAAGCTTGCGTTTTCTTCAATTTTCCAAGGCTTAGTTTCATTTGATTTTTCCTCCAGCTGCTCTTCTTTCCTTTCAGTGCCAAAACAGCTCCTCATCAAAGCGGCTCTGGCATGTGAAGACCAAATAAAATCTCCTCAATTTAATAATTTTGATGTTAGTCCCTTGTTCTCAGCTGCTTGCTCAAAGCAATGCAGAGAGGAACGCAGAGCACATTCAATTTAATGAGCAGAAATTGAATTCAAGTTTGTTCGGAATTGACTTCAATTAAGCAGAGTCTTAATGATAAATTAATCTCTTTTCTTTATTCCCTAGAATTTGTTTTTCAAAGTAGGAAATTGGACTACATTGAAAGACCAAATAAAGAATACCAATTTTAACTAGATCATGGAACTGATAGCAAAATTTAATTCTTTATAGTAACGTACTTGGACAAATAGCATTCTTTCTATGGCATGTATTATAATTTATATTCATTGTTACCACTTACACTTCCATGGCATGGATAAAATGGCAGTTGAATTAAATATGGGCTTGTAATAGACTTCAGAGTTTTAATCTTTATTAAGAAACTCTAATTGAATGCATAATTAGCTTTTCAGGCTTTAGGAAATTCGGTTTAGTATCTATGTGAACTGAAAACATTGATCAGGAATTTTAAAGCAATTTTTATGAGTTTATTTTTGAGGAGAAATGATCAGGCTGTATCTAAAATGTCATTTTAAACCGAAGAGCAAGAATCCGAGAGGCAAAGAATGAGGTTCATCCCGTGTTGTTAAGGACCCCGAGCCAGGGCTTCCTTGGAACCAGGGCCAACACTGGTAATTTTAAGTTCCTTTTATTAAAACCTCTAATGTTCCTTCAGGCCACCAAATCCATTATTCCTGGCCAGACCCTGCTGAAAATCAAACTCACAGCTACTTGGGGATTTTAATGAGGGCGTCCATATTGATTGCTTGCTGATACTGTTTGGGTTTGCTGCCACTGTCAAAAACGTACCTGACATTTTTTTCCATCTGAATCATGGATCATCTTTTCTGGAACATGCAGAGCATAATTCTCCATGCTCCAGTCTGCAAAGCGCTCCATCTACATATGCCAAATGTTATTACTGCAGTTCCTTCAGGAGTGACCTCAGAAGAGAGGATGTTTGTTCCAAAGAACTTCAAGCTGTTCACTGTGGTATATTCATAGGCACAAATTTAAAATACATCAGTGTGAGAAAATACATTTAGGCTGTGTACTGTTCCACAGAGCGTGTGGGTCCCCTCCCCTCTGCTTCCTGCTCCTTCCATGTGCGCGTTTTATTACTCCTGGCCACTCAGACATGGTGCGTGCAAATTTGACTTTGCCGTGAATTTTAAATGGAAGGCGTGTGATGGAGATTATCTTCTTTGTGTGACAGTACAGTAGCATCATTTCCAGTACTTTTCAGGGCCCACCTGCTCTATGTCGGCATGAAAGGTTTATAAAATAATAGAATTTTAAAACTGACAGGGTGCTTAATAATCGCCTGGTCCGACTCCCCTGTTTTATAGATGAGGAAACTGAGGCCCGTAAATGTTATGTAATTTTCCCAAGGCCACGGAGGCAGCTGGAGGCCGAGCCAGGACTAAAACTTGGAGGTTTAACTAACTTCTGGGCCGGAGAGATTCTTTTTTCACTATTCAAGTCTGCTTCCAAGTGGTGTAGTGACATCTTTGAGAAAGTGGAAACTAGTTTTAAAAAGACAGGAATTAATTTATTGTCTTGTTCAAACTGGGAAATATATTGATTAAAGTGCATAAAAGCACACAGAAACCCGGTAAGCCTATTTGTCTGGAACGTAGACCATTGGGAAGCTGAAATAACGGGATTGCTTAGTGCTCTACTTTAGTGGGAAGGGAACAAATGAAAAGTTAATAAGGTAGTATCAGGGATTTTTTTTTTTTTTTGAAACAAAAACCCGGGAAGCTTTATAGTGTGCCGGGCTCTTGGCATATGAAGTCCTATATTCTACAGTAGGGGTTGACAACATTTTCAATTAGTATTTCCAGCATTTATTTATTCCATCCTCCATGAAGCAGTGGTATCTCAAACCTCCTTCATTTCAATGCAATGTTTCATTTGTTCAACCTTAATGAGCTGTGAGTACCGGGCAATTTGCTAGATGTTGAAAATATGAAGAATGATAAGGCTGTAGGAAGTTACAGTGTAGCTAGTGGGGAAAACAGAAAGGAACCAATAATTATTGTATGAAACAGTGACTGTTCTAATGTGCACAGAGCGCTGGGAGCCCATGGAGGAGGGGCATCTAAAGCAGGATGGGAGGCTTGGGAAAGCTTCTCCCTGCAGTGTTTGCTTGAGCCAGACTTCCAAGCACAGGTCAAGGAGCAAAAGGTGTGGGTGGTATGGGTTGGGGGGTGGGGGCAAAGGAGGTTTTACCAGGTGGAAGGAAGAGCATGTGGTGTGGCGAGGCATGGACTGGAATGAGAGCTGGTTCTAAGTCTGTGCCAGGACGTGTCTGGAGATTGAACTACAAAGCCAGGGTTAAGACCAGTAAGTGCTTTTTGTATTAAGGATCAATCATTTCTTTGTTTATTCTGGACGTCGACTGTTTATGCAGCTTCTGTGGGAGTATGAATATCCCTGGGACCGTGGTAATCTCATCTGCATCTCTTTTTAACTAATATCTTAGTTATTACTTCAGCAGTGATTAGCTGTAGCAAAGAGCAGGTTAGAAAAATTTGGAGGATGGAGAGAGGGCAGAAATTGGGAGGAGGAAAGAAGAAAAGAATGGACACATTAATGAGATTGGGAAGGAGGCACCTGAAACGAACTTTCGATTCATGGCTTTGTCTACGACCCAGGTAGGTCTCTTTCACCAGCCGTGGCCCTTAAAAGCATCTGTGCACCTTCTGTCCATGGACAATGGCTAGAATTTTACAACTTCTCCCTTGGTAAAGCTGCGTAACGAGCACTTGTAGTGATGATTTGTAATGTCTCTAATAATGATTTTCTAAGAACTCAACACCCAGTAAAATTAAAACAGATAAAATCTTATTAAGTCTTGTGAGAGTATTGTAGCAAGTTTTTGAGAATCAGTCTCCAAGTTACAGTGACTAGGGGTAGTTCAATTAATTAAAGCATTGAGTTTACCAGAGTGCCACATTTTCCCCACCATTCTAATAAATTACCTTCTACGAGTACATTTTATTTTCAGATCTATAAAATTGGGTTTTCAATCTTCTATATGAGAAAACTAACATAAATATAAATGTACCCTACACAAAAGCAGTTCAGATAAAATCAATGATACTTTCTTCCAAATTAAAAGAAAAAACCTCGGGCAGAATTACATAGAATTATATAATTTCAATAATTTCATCACCATGTGTTGAAAAAAATTTTTGAAAACGATTTTAAAGTAGCAGGAATCCAAACAAAAGCTGTAAGAGAAGTGATGGCATCATAGTGACACAGTGAAGGTTATATTCTTTATCTACAGTTGATTGAATTTGAAGAGAGCTTTATTTGAATATCTGCTCAAACTTCAGTTAAGAGTGGAAAGGGTGGGGGATTTGCTCTAAACCTCTCAGCTGAAGCTGAAATAAATAAAATAAATATATATATTAAAAATTAAAAAAAAAACCACTGGCTAAAATCATTCACAATCACCAAGATATGGAAATGAACTAAATGTCCATCAATGGATAGCTGGATAAAGAAGATGGATATTCCTTATACACACACACACACACACACACACACACACAGAGTCTCTAAGTACAAGTACAGTGTACTATTTTTCAGCCTTAAGAAGGAAATCCTGCCATTTGCAACCACATGGATGGACTTCGAGGGCATTATGCTAAGTGAAATAAGGCAGACAGAAAAAGACAAATACTATATGGTATCACATATGTAGAATAAAAAAAAAAGTCCAACTCATGAAAACAGAGTGGAATAGTGGTTACCTGGGGGGTGGAGGTGGCGGGAAATAGGGAGAGATTGGTATAGGAGTACAAACTTTCAGCTTTAAAATAAAGTCTGAGGTGCTAATGTAAGACATGATGACTTTAGTTGATAACACTGTATTGTATAGTTGAAATTTGCTAAGAAAATAGTGTGCTCAATAACTAACTAGCTAAAATAATTAAGTGATTGGATGTGTTAAGTAACTAAAGGATGGGAAATCCTTTCATGACATATACATATATTAAATCACGATGTATACATATATTAAATATCTTATAATATCATATGTCAATTATACAAATTGTACAATTACACAAAGCTGAAGAAAAATACTGGCTGAGAAAGATTCTATGTGTGTCTAAGGAATGTCGGAGTGCAAGATTATAGGCCTTTTAGAGCGCCAGTTTATTCAATAAAATGTTAGAACCCCAGCTGATAGATGTTATTTCTTCTCTACCTTTCTTCTGAGGAATTTAGCTTGACCTCATCTATCAACTGTACAATCCCAAATCAACCCACTGGGTTCTCTTGTCCTTGTATCTCTCATAGGTTCCTCTTGAAAACTTGTTTCTCTTGGCCTATTCAGTCAATCTGAGGCAGCATAAGAAATTTTGGGGATTCAGTGTCTCTTTCCTTCCTGTGATAATCCAAGTGCTTTGTCATTTATTCTTTTAGAATCAGATAGATTTTCTAATTTACCATATTTTGGTGTTCAACTTCATTCAGTGCAACCAACATTTGTCAAACCCCTCTGTATAAGGCATTATATGAAAAAAATCTGAGGAGCTTCAGAGAGGAAGAGGAGGCTTACTCTGTCCTGACACAGTTCATATATGCGTGGTCCAGGTAATGGAAAAGCAAATAATTGGCATCAGTGTAATAAATATGATAATGGAGATGGAGACAGGGCTCTGAGGGAAGAGGCTGAAGGATCACTTAGGTAAGAAGGAAACTTAACCCGAGTGCTAAAGAAATCAGTTGGAGCTTGTCAAGGTGTAGAGGGTAACCAAGGAGTAGAGCAGGCAGAGCGTGGGTCTTGCAGCCAGGTACCTGGGTTAGAATCTGCCATATGCCTTCTGAGTCAAGTATTTCACCTCTCTGAAACTCAGCATTCAAGCATGAGAATAGCCAGCTTTCAGGGCAGGTGGTCAGAGACATCTGTCAGAGTATGGCCATCTGCACAACTGCATTCCTTCCCTGATCTTAAGATGGGGAGGGAAAGAATTTGGTCTCGGATACGGTCCCTCCCCAACCTCTCCAACACCCTTCCCTAATTCTTCTTCTTCACTGTACGTAGAAGAAAGGGCAAGTCTCAGGGTGAGGTCTACATAGAGGTAGGGACTGGGCAAGGGAGGAAAGCAGAGATATTTGAGACCTGGCTCTGTGTGTGTGTGTGTGTGTGTGTGTGTGTGTGTGTGGTGTTATTCTTGCTCTTTTATTTCTTTCTGCCCTAGTTTCCTCACAAAGAGAAATAAGGACTACATTTGAGAGGAAAAAGTAGAAAATCTTCCTCCTTTCCTTATAATTCCTTCATGCACCAACCAATTGTTTGTATGCTAAAAACTTCCTGGCAAACATTAAGCACTCAGTAAATTCATGATGAGCAAATATTTTTTAAAAAGCTGGGAAACAAGGCAGATAGAAGAAAAGGAATCTAGTTGGAAGAGGTTCTTAGAGCTTTGGCATTTTTTTGAGGTGTAAGGATCATGTATTTTATTCTTTACCTCCTTCCTTCCCATCTTTGGCAAATAGCTCTCAAATAAACACGCATTTCTTATGAAAATAAAAAAAGCATCGAAATTTGGTTTCCTTTCGTACTCAGAAAGAGTGGCTATAAAGGAGTTAACTTTGATTAAAAAAATAACAACAGGGAACCCAGATATGCTTACAGTAAACTTCCATGCAATATTGTGACACAGCACTGGAGGAGGGAAGTTGGAGGACGTGTGTGGAAATGAGAGAAGAAGGAAGATGCAAGAGACAAAGGCAGGGAGAGAGAGAGAAGCCGAGGAAGTAGAGAGAGAAAAATAAACTGGAGAAAAATGAACACAGGTTGGAAGACTGAGGGAAAGTGGGGGGGCACAGAGGAGAAGATCATGAAAGGGAAAGGAGAGAGAGTGTATGGAGTCTGTCCTGTGGGAAACGTTCTTTTCGTACTCAGGGATTTGTTTCTGTGGTGGGCTTCCCAGTGTCCTCACCTCATCATCTTTCCTCAAAATTCTCATTAACCACTGTTTATAGCTGTTTAACTGCTGCTTACCTTTGGATTTTCAGGGGCTTGACTCATAATGGGCTAGATAATCATTGTAGCTTGTCACAGGAAATCATTATTCTCTTTGGAGCATTATCTCTGACACATATCTGGGCCCAGGAGCAAAGGCTCATCATTTTCCTGTATTAGGAAGGTGGGGGTTTATTGAGATTGCCTCCTTTTAGGAGCAGGATTTGATTTTATTTCCCCCCCAAGATGCCATGGTATCTCATAATTAGGTAAGCATCATTTTCTTTACTTTTTGTTTTAAAGATTTATTTTATTTATTTGAGAGAGAGAGGGAGGGAAAGCGTGGAGATGGGGAGGGGCAAAGGGAGAGAGAATCTTGAGCAGGCTCCCCACTGAGCACAGAGCCTGACACAGGGCTTGATCTCAGGACCGGAACAGAAACCAAGAGTCAGACACTTAACTGACCGAGCCACCCAGGTGCCCCATCTAAAGCATCATTTTCTTGGTCGCATATTTGAAAAAGTAAATTGTGCATTGTGTGGTATTTCCTTCTGGGGAAACGTGTTCTTAACTCACAGGAAAGCAGCCTGCCACCAGCTTAGAACATAATCAGAATAAGAGCTGGGGATAAGGGCCCTGGCGGGAAATGTATTTATGGGAGGGTTATCAGCTTTTAGGGTTTTTGTTGTTGTTGTTTTAATATTCTGTTAAATTAACAAATAAACTAAAGCAGAATTGAGAAGGGAAAATAATACTCAAAAAGTAAAAAAAAGTCTGAACTTCCTGTTTTATGGAGTTCCATGAATTTTTAGGAAGTACCTTGCAAGGGGAGGAACTGTGACTTTAATGCAGCTTTGAAAGATGAAAACATGGAGATTTGAAAGATGAAAACATGGGGATTTTTCTGTTTGCTCTTGCTTGTTTCCATTTCCATGAATAGCTTTCTACTTTGGGGACCTTTTCCCACTACAGCTTGTGTGCTGTTTCCGTTGGCTTTTGAATATCGATATCCAAAAATGTTTACTGTCCTTTAATGAAAAAAAAAATCGTGTGTTTATTTCTTAGGTGGGGAGGGGAGGGTTGCTAACATGCCGTTTTGGCACCTGTATTTAAAAAAAAAAAGTCACCCTTCTTATTTAGCATTGTCCTTCATAATACAAATTGCAAATAAGGCAGCATGCCAGTGCTGAAAAGTAATTTCAATTAAAATTCCCAGGGCTTTTCAGGGGCGACACAGGAGTCAGTCTTAACACATTGTCCTTGAATCTGGGCACAGCTTACCTGGAAAGCTTCAAAGAAGGACAAGTAATTTTTGTGTCACCTCCCTGTCCCTTCTGCCTCCCACACCCCTCAAGCCATAAACAAAGAAATGAATGCCCTTTCCACAAAAAAAAGGAGTTTCGGTGATCATTTGTGTGGAAAAGCAAGTAATGGACTATTAAATAGTTGTTTGTGAAATCATTGCACGGTCTGCGGTTTACTTGTTTCTGCAGAAGTATTTCTGTTTACCCAGTTCTGGATAAAAAGTGGATCATGTGACAAGGCCCCAGAGTAAACAATGTTCACATAGATAGATATTGGTCTTTGGTTCAGGCCTCTGCATTTTCTGTTGTTATGCAAATGAAGGAGGGGAGGTGCTGACCTGCTGTTTTAATCCAGGCTGGTTTGGCTGCTTTGGTGTGTTGGAACAGCCAGTCCCAAGGGACCCTTTGCCCCCTGCCCTATAGTATTTCCCTCAGCACCTTGTCGTGGTGTCTAAAGATCATACCCTTCTGCTCCCCTTTCTGTTAAGGCTGCTGGTAAAATCAGGAGCTACTCTGGAGGAGTGACATTAAACTGACATCATTAACATTTTAGATCAAGTAAGACTTACATGTTTTGGGTGTTTATTTATAAGCCAAGCTCTATGCCAGAGATTTTATACTTATTATTTACCTTATTATTCACAAGAATGCTACGAAGCCGATACTATTATTCTCCTCGGGTTTCAGATGGGGAGACAAAGACACATGAGGGTTATTTGCCAAGTCTTAGAGTCCACAAGCAGTGGAGCTCGGTTTTAACCTAGATTCCCTGATGGCCGGGCCGAGTTTCTTCCGACTTGGCATCAGCAGAGAATGGTGTCCAGAAAAAGAGAGAGGATGAGGTTAAATTCTGATGTGGTGAGTCTGGGAGGGTGTTGTCCAGCAGCTGGCCATGTACGTAAAGCTAAGACTAAGTGGAGGGAGGGCAGGTGTGGTGAACTCCTCATCACTGCTGGGGACATGGAAGGAAAAGACTTGTGGAAATGAACATGGAAAAAGGGAGAAGCTAAGGAGGCACATGGTTAATTTCACAAATTTGCTTGCGGCCAACCGGATGGACTCATTTTCCTAGCTGTCTCCTAGATCCTGATAAAGCAGGACTACTGCCCTTCTTTCACATTTGTCAGTTACATGGTTTGCATTGTCATTCTGCAGCCATGAGGTCTCGCGAACCTCACAGGCATTTGATTCCCTGTACAGTTGAGGAACCTAGATGCAGAGGTTTACTGGCCAAACCGAGTAGAACCCACGCTGTTGGCTCCCGGCCCAGACTCTCTCCAGTGCCCCCTGCTGGCAGCCTCCCGTTTGCTGCCCTGGATTGTCCTGCAGCTCGCTCCTCTGGTCTCATACAGAACCCTGGCATTCTCTGTTCAGTCTCTTTTATTCCTAAGAGATAGTACAAATTATACACGCACTCCTCCAACCTCTATTTGGTATTTGGGTTCTGTTAATTCATTGTTATGTGCAGAATGCCTTCAGTGAACACAACAAGCTGCAGAAAATATAATTCTCCCTTAATGTATATTTACTAAGTGTATTTATTATTCATCAGGATGTGCATTTTAAAATGTGAGTCTAGATTCCCTCACTTTTAATCCCAAACAAATGTTAAAAGATTTATTTTTATAATAATCCCAGAATGAGAGCTAAGTAAGCCTCCCTGAACACGGCTTGCCAAGTAGTGGATGTTAGCTCTATATCTACACTAGATGCTCGATCTGTGCTTGTTATTGTCTCTTAACCATTTCTGGTGGTGATGCACAGAAGCGTACTAGCACACCAGGGCCCGTCAATGGTTGCAATTTGTTGGCACGGACTCTAGGGAAGAAGTACTGCAAGGGAAAATGTTAAAGCCGCTGCCTTTCTTTGCAAGATATAGATAGATATGGTGGGAGAAATAAAGGCAGATGGATGAAGAAAAGGGAATATGTGGGCCAAGAGATAAGAAAGTGCACAAAAATAAACTTCAAAGACCTCAAGGTGCCATCAACATGCAAGTGTTTGAATAGCATATAAAGAATTTAACAGGAATGCATTAAACCTCCTGGAATGAGAAATTCCTTCTTTCCCATCCTACAAGAAGAGAAGGCTCTAGGGGGCCTGTGCCAGGGTAAGGTTAGAACAGCAGAGGATTCCTAGTCAAAGGCCGGCATGACAACACAATGGTGTGATTGCTGTCCTCTCTTTAGCTATGTTTGGAATCCATCTGAACAGGGCTCCTCAGCTGACTTTGGTAAGAGTCTTTACTCATGAGCGGTCTTTACAGTTCTAAATGGCATCTATCTCACACAGTCCTCAAGATCAAGGAGTTTTCCAGTTACCAGTTGGAGAATCCTCTCTTAATTTGGAAGTACTAGTGAAGAGCTTCATTTCCACCTAAATGTTCATGTGTGTGTGCGTGTGTGTGAACTCATAATACCCATGATACATTAATAATCGTTGAAACATGTGTTGAAATAGTTCAGTTTAAAAAATTCAGTTGAAGACTTCATTCAGTATAAATCTTGGAACATTTTCTTCTTTGAGGTTGAGCATCACTGCATGTAAAACACCAGCATGGATCGCTGTACAGCTAGAGTCATAAACACAGCAAGAAGAGAAGTTAATAAGAGAGTGATGCTATAGTTTTATCCAACAATTCTTATTTTCTTACATTGGGCGGAGTCAATGAAACTAAAGCAGACATTGATCCCTATGGTTTTGAATATACTTTCCAAAGAGTAGAGGTAAAGATAGAGGGAAGGGCATTCTCTTGTCCAAAAGATGGTTGTAGAGTCCTATAAATTTCATTCTGTGATAAATTCTTCAAACAAAATTTCAACAGAGAAAAACAATTTGGGGAAATATTTGCATTTCATGAAAACGTTATAGTGTACAGTACAGGGAAGAAAACAGAACATGGTTTCTATCTACATTTCAAATGGAATCCCATCATGTGTATAATGCCGGTATGCCAATTAGATAATCATTAAGGTTAAAGAAGAGTCAGATTCATCCAAAGAATCACTTTTACTCATGTAATATAACAATTTGACAAAAACAAATAAAACAATTTTAAGGAAATTATAGAAAATAGCCACTTTATAAAATTAAAAGAAAGAAATGACAACAAATCAAATCAACTGTTTGTACTATGGTTAATCTTTAGCCTCTGTCTAAAGTCTCTGTGTTCAATGCCACTGTTTTTCTTCTCTCAAAGTTTTCCTGTTGACCAATGCTTTCCAAGTTAGCTCATCCTACTTGGAACAAAACCATCCTCCTCACTGTGAGATACTAAGTGACATGCCCTCTAAATTCTTGCCATAGCCTTTAGCATTTGAGAAATGAATTAAATAGAAATAATTGGGCATCTTTTGCTGAACTTGATGCCTGTAATAAATGTCACTGGTATCATACGAAACAATTTATAAATTATTTTGGAAAGAATCGTTTCAACTACAGAGCAGGCAGTGAAGGAGACAAATGGGAAGGACTTGCAAGAGGGCATTTCTATAATGACATCATAATACCCAAGAGGATTTCAGTAGCAATTCTATTTATGCCACAAAGAAAAAAACAAAGTCGTGGGCTCAGTGGTTCTAGGATTTTTTTAATCCTGTTTTTATTTTGTTTTGTTTTACTTTTTTCTTACCCTTTATTGAGTGATTGGAAAGAAAATAAAAGGAGTTGATGGTACAGAGAATTCCAGTCAGCTTACGGATTAGTGTTGCTTATGTGTATTTATTTTACTTCTCCTTAAGTTTCATGAAACCCCTTTGCTAAGCAACAGAATGGTCTGGGATAAGATGACTTAGATTTTTACCATCCTTTGTTTCAAAATCGTGTAGACATGGAAATAACAACGGTTAGCATGACGTTCTATACCAAACAGGTTTTACGTTTTTAGTAAAATTTCCAAATGAGCATGGTATCACTGAAATGTTGTCAAAGGTTATGTTTAGTCCATGAAACAGGCTCAAAAACAATGAAGTTTTCCTCTCATGCAAATTCCCAAGATGAGAAAAAATTAAAAAAGCAAATTAAGTGGAGAGAAGTAAATGAGACATTATTTCTCCAAAGTTGTTTTATTGCCTGCCAGGAAAATATCTTCAGGAGATGGACTGAATAGGAAAAGTAGTGAGCATCTGAGCCACAGCAGATTTGTGGGTATTATTGGCTTTTTCAGACATCAAAAGCAAACTGTGTGAAAGATGATGGAGGTGCTCAAACAAGAATGGGGAATGAAAATGAGCAAATAGAAGATCATGCTCAATAAAAACACAAAATGATAATCAGAATAAATGAGACTATCAGTGCACAAGTAGAAGAAAATCAGCTAGGAACATCTGTTCAGGTGAGGCTGAAATTAAGAGAATAATCAGGCTCTGGTCGTGTGCATTTGGAAAAAGTCTATGAAAGATATGATGAGTAGCATCTCAACCTTCACCCACGTGGAATAATCGTATCCTACCTTTGTACTTTCATTAAAATTGGGTTTTGTGGCTGTGGATGTTATACCTTCCAAGAAACAGGTTTGCAGCAAAAATACAATAGGATGCACATTGCAGATTAAGAAAATTTTACCGGTAAAATGAAAATTTCTTAGAGAAGTATGCAAGGATATGGTACTTATGAAAAGCATTTCTAAGCAAGTCTCCAGCTGAATGAAATCACAATAGTGTCAGGCCACAAAAATCTTCAGAAAAATAGCATATATATACCACAAAGAATGTTAAAATCAAATATATTGAATTCTGGTTCTGGAAAAGACAGGTCACATACATACTTCTTCCTATTCTTTTTGCTAAATACTGTTAAAAACTCTGGATATTTCATATGAAACAAACATGAGAAAATTCTGAAAGACGAACAGAAGGAGGCAGACCAGTTAGGGACCTTTGAACTGAGGAACAACAGGGCAATGAGTCCCTGGTTTTATTTTTACCACATATACCTCACACTGAGAAGCCAGCAAACAAAAATGCCCAAAATTGCAAGCAAACACATAAATAAGCCCCCATAAATGTCTGGTTTGTTCTCTTGCCAGAGGAGCAAGGAGGTTCAGCCTAGCAAGGCAAAAAAACTTCTGGAAGATACTCCCCTACCCTACTCCAGCCAAACACTGTGGGGACAAAAACGGTGGCCTGATTCCCACCCTTGTCAGCACAGGCTGAATGGAGAGCTTGGACTTCCACCTCCACCTCACCGAGACATCTCTCTCAGTCCTCGCTGAAGTTGTGTCAGAGAGGCTGAATAGGAATCTGGAACTTGTACCTCCTCCCAGAGGTCGTGAGACACCTCAACCATATTGTCCATGTGCAGAGCAATGATGAGGCACCTCTCCCTCTCCTAGCCAGGGTGATATCAGTGGAGGCCTAGTAGGGAGCCTGAACTTCTACTTCCACCCAGCAGAAATGAGGCAGCTCCCCCTTTGGCAGCCACGGCTGTGTCAGGTCAGGGGAGCTCTGCCAAAACAGAAGACTTAACTAAGGTCCAACCTAATACCCACAATGTCAAGAATACAATGAAAAAAATCAGTGTCATATCACAAACCAGGAAAATCTCAACTTGAATGAGAGAAGACAACAGAGGCTGCCATGAGGATGACATAGGTGTTGGAATTACCTGACAAAAATTTTAAAGCAGCCATCACAGAATGCTTCAATGAGCAACTGTGAACACCCTCGAAACAAAGGAAGAAAAGGAACGTATCAGCAAATAAATAGGATATGAGGAAGAACCAAACAGAAGTGCTGGAACTGAAAAATACAATAACCAAAACTAAAAAACTTACTGGATGGGATCAACAGTGGAATGGAAAGGACAGAAGAAAGAATCAACAAACCTACAAGTAGAACAATAGAAACCTCACAAACTGAACAACACAGAGAAAATGGATTAGAAAATAATGAACAGAGCCTCAGGGACCTATGGAACTCTCAGAAAGATCTGACAATTCTATCAACTAAGCCCCAGAAGGAGCAGAGGAAAATCATGGGCTCAAAACACATTCAAAGAAATAATAGCTGAAAAACTTTCAAGTTGGGCAAAAGAAACTTACAGATTTAAGAAACTGAGTTAATCTAAAACAATATAAATCCAAAGAAATCCATGCCAAGACACCTAAGGGGAGGTAACCTCAATGAGCACTTAAGCAACCCACTCATAAGCTTGTAGAAACATGAGCACATGCACAATATCCTTCAGGGACTTCATAAGCTGGAAATACTAACTGCTTCACAGACAGATTTCTGAAATGTCTTATTCTTCCTCTTGTAAAATTGCACGTAATCTGTGTTGATTACCATGACACAAATACATGTTTTTAAATGACTTTTTAAATAAAAGGAACTACTTAAAGACAAAACCAAAACATCAAATAAATCATATTAAGTTATTGTATAGCTCCTCTTATGTGCAAGGCATTGCGATTGCTCTCACCTGAGTGTTCGATCTCTCATTTGGCGGGGGGAGGGGGGTAATCTATTTTGTGAGATCAGAAAGTGAATACGGCTGGTGTTTTGTACTAGGAGCTAGAAGAAAGTGGATAGAAAGAACAGACTTGAGAGAGAGGTCATAATTTCAAACTTTGCCCAACTGTTGTGACTGAAAATTCCTGCTACTGAATGTGATCCCTGCAGGAAATTCTAAGTGGGAAAAAAAAAAAAAGGTAACTAGTTCACAAGTCTCTGAAAAAAATCACTGGTAAAGCTGTTACATAGTAGATATGCAGTAAATATTTGGTGAATGAATAAATAAAGGAAAGAACAAGTGACACACTTAGACCTAAGGATTTAATTTTTTTTTTACAGTATAACTGTGAACAACAGTGTTGCCCATTGTGTAGGAGTACTTATTAATCTTGTGTCTTCTGTTTAAGTATATGTGTGTGTTTTGTTAAAAAAAGCCTTTCCTGTCCTAAGGTAATAGACTTTTTCTTCTATGTTTTCCCTTAGTTGAGAAGTTTGACTACATACATGCCCAGTTGCAGAGTAAATCTTGACTAGCAACTTTCAAAGACCTCACTGAGAACTTTGAGAGTCCCACATAGCAGGTGAGTCTTGGAGTGACCCACAGTCTACCAACGTGATTTTGTCAAGCCATTGTGGTGAATAGTAATTTCAGTAATGCTAACTTACACTGCAGAGTGTTTTATTTATTTTTTTTTAAAGATTTTATTTATTTGACAGAGAGAGATCACAAGTAGGCAGAGAGGCAGGCAGAGAGAGAGGAGGAAGCAGGCTCCCTGCTGAGCAGGGCTCGATCCCAGGACCCTGAGATCACGACCTGAGCCGAAGGCAGAGGCTTAACCCACTGAGCCACCCAGGCGCCCCTGCAGAGTGTTTTCTAAAATGTTCTCTGAAGAATGCTAGTTGTGTGGGTTATTAACAAATATTACTCAAAAAAGGATGTGAAATAATGGAATTAAAAGTTAAGCCCATATATTAATGTAAAAATTATCACCTTTAATAGAGTAACTTTAAATCCTCTGACATAACCATACATCAGAAGCCCTTAGGTACTTAAGAAAAAAAGAGCTTTCTGATCCACACCCCGACAATGTATGCTCACCTCAGGGATGAGTCCAGATCTGGTTGCTGATTGTGTGGGGTGGGGGTTGGGATTGTATGTTCATTTTGATAATGCTCTCTGGATGATTCTGAAATATTTCTACCACTCTCCACCAACCTCCTCTCCAATTTTGAGAATCACAGGGTTAGTATGTTCATGTCAGTGATTCTCCAACATGGAAAAGGTTTCCCAAACTGGGGTGAGCTCAGAACCCCATTTTCATGCAGAGCTGGGGCCAGTAGATGCTAAACATTATTTGAAAGACTCGTACAGTGGTTTCACAATCGACAAAGTCTTGCTTCTATCTGAGTTTATTTGATTCTTACTATCCCTGTGATACAAACATTTTTATCTCCATGTTTGAAACAAGGAAACTAAGTTGGAAGTGAGGGGGCTAGGACTCAAATGTAAACCTTTGAAATTTCGGTCTGGATCTCCTTCCATGGCCAAATCTCAGGCTGAGCTATTAGCCCAAAATTGGTTATGAAGGAATCAACAGTGTTAAAGAGATTTTAAAGATTTTATTTATTTATTTGAGAAAGAGACAGAGAGAGAGTGCACAAGTGGGGGCAAAGGGAGAGGGAGAAGCAGGCTCCCTGCAGGGAGCCTTATGCAGGGCTCCACAAAAGGTTTCATGTGGTGCTCAATCCCAGGACCCAGAGATCATGACCTGAGTGGAAGGCAGATGCTTAACCGACTGAGCCACCCAGGCCTCCCAACAGTGTTAAAGAGACTTTGAACCCACCGCTTCAAGATTTTCATGAAGTTAAAACTCCATGAGTGCTAAGGAAAAAAATGATATAAAAAATATACTATGAAGGTTTAGTTTAAGTACTACAAAGCCCTATGTCAACATGAACTCTATAAAAATTCTCTTCTCAATAATTCAGATCTGTTTTTGAAAGTGTGTATTTATATAAAAAAAGAGAGGAACTCTAAAGCTGGCATAATACTGTCAGCTGTTGGCCATATGGAAAAATTTAAATTGTCATAGAAGCTGGCCAGTTATAAAATGTTTTAGATAGATTTTTTTTTAAATCACATTTTAAGCATTTGAGCAATATGCTCAAAAATACATTGGTGAACTACAGTAGCAATTGCTTTGGCTGTAATGTTCATGGTCTTTCCATATGCAATTTTTTTATCTGACCTGCATAACAGGCAATGAAATATTGGTTTGATGGGGATAAAGATGTTAAAATGGAAAAATTTCCAAAAATACATTTCTTAACTTTCATCAGTAGATACCCAATAGATACTGCATGTAGTCAGGTATTATTATTAGGTATAATTTATTGAACATCTACTATGTGCAAGGACCTATGCCAAGCCCTGCAATGCAGGTGTTCTATATATAAAGGGACAGGATAAGAAAATTGTGTTCAAACTTAATCCCAAACCTAGCTTTGTCTGGTTTCATTTTTTGTGTGTTTGCGTTTAGCTTTTAAATTTATATCGTTAAAATCACCTTGCTTCAAAAGTGATGTCTTTTCATTGTAGAAGATTTGGAAATACTGAAAAAAGAGCAATAACCAAATATTGAAAATAGGTATCACCTGTGTAGGCTCACCACCAAGAAATGACTACCTTTAGTATTTTGAAGTGTTTTCTGTTCTTTTTTAAAATGAATATGCACTATTAAACTCTTTTTTGAAAAGGGGATAATGCTGGTTTGTTTATTTAAATGCTGGTTTATTTAATTAACAGGATTTTCAGAACATCTTTTTCATGTTACTGAATACTTTCACAATTTTTAATAGCTGCATAGTGTTTCATTTTATGGGTGTTCCATAATTTAACAATCACTCTATTACTTTTACATACATAAGTAATTTCAATTTTTTATTATTATCAGCAACTCTATTATCTTTGTCAATAAACATTTGTGCCCATCTCTGATGATTTTCATAGAATGAAGTGGTAAAAATAGACTTTTGGGATTAAGGCTTATAATGTATATTATAAATTATCATCCAAAAATGTATCAATTTACATTGGTACCGGGAGTTGATGATAGCTCCTTTTATTTTTCTATATTTTTGTTAACACTGGATATTTTTTTAAAAATTTACAATTTAAAATAACCATTATTCTGTGCTGCCTCTCTGTGCATTCAGATTTCAGGAGTTCCCATAAAACATTTTAGTAGTTACCAATCATCCTGAACTTCATTTATTTCTTAATTTACTATTAAGTCATTTATTTATTTAGTGTGCCTGTGATGAGCCCATGTTATGTGCCAGACTCTGTTTTAGGTGCTGGGGATTGAGTGGCGAATGAAACAAAAGTCCTGCTCACATACAGAGTACATTCTGACAGGTTGATTTTGCTGAAGAATCACTACTATAATATAAAACAGCAAATATTTAATGTTCCAGCATATCCCTGTCACATACCATATCATATTTACTTTAATCATTGTCTTGCTAATCAGAGAGGTTCATAGCCAAGTCTAAGGTATACAAATGTATAAAACGTGTGATAAATTAGATTATCCTATGAGTTTAATATCAGATTATTAGGAAATGACAAGTCATATTAGAAACAGGTTTCATGTATGTTTAGTGGCTTTATAACATGTGGTTTAGTGTTACAAGTTATTTGATACATTAGGTGTGCAAGTTTAGTTAAAAATATACAGAATTAGGGCTCCTGGGTGGCTCAGTCGTTGAGCATCTGCCTTCAGCTCAGGTCAGGATCCTGGGGTCCTGGGTTTGAACCCTGCATCTGGCTCCCTGCTCAGCGGGAGGCCTGCTTCTCCCACTCCCGTGATTCTGTTCCCTCTCTCGCTGTGTCTCGCTCTGTCAAATAAATAAATAAAATCTTTTAAAAAATGTACAGAAGTAACAGGAAATTCTAGACTCTTGCAAAAAGGCAACTTTTGGGGATAAAAAGGAAATAAACATAAAGTGTTTTAGGGATAAAGAGAGAAGGGATAAATGAACTTTATGACCTCCTAGTGCTACCCATTGGAATGTCTATAACTGAATCAAACCATTTATTATAAATAGCATCCTGGCATGAGGAGAAATCAGGTTATGAGAATGCCACGGTCTCAGGCTCATGTCTGGCTTACGTAAATGTTTCAAATTCTACTTTTAAAATATCTTTGTGACTAAAATCACACAGCTAAAAGGGACAGTGACACTATGAATATGTTCTTTTTTCTCTAATATGGAAAAAAGAAACTGTCATAGACCTCTCTTATAATTTGTTTTCTTGTCATTTAAAAAAATTTCCTTTTTCAAAAAGTTTGGTTTTAGAGTAAGAATTAGTTTGTTTTAGGGAAAGATATCTAACTTCAAGGAAATGTTCCGACGTATTTGCTACCTTAAAATGCAAAACATGTTTAGTCCTGTTTTCCTACTTTCCTCTACATGTTTGATAAATGCTAGATGGTAAAGTGATGTATTAACTTGGGACCGTATTTTCTATCCCAATGATTTGGCTTCACTCACCAAACATACTGTACACCAGATTTTACAAACCACAGGAAAACTGGCACAAATTTTGAGTATTTTGCTTTATAAAATGAGACACTGTATTTACTAAAGTTTAAAAAATGTTTTTTGATATTGCTTCAATAAATCTCTGGCCTTGAAACAAACGCAAATAAAATGTTTAAGCTTTAAGCATTTGCTATCAGGAAAATTTTCGATGCCTTTCAAATAATCAGAGAGAATACGGAGATGGAATTTAGTTAAAGCCCAGTTAGGTCTTTCAAATTTCCAATGCAAAAACTGGGGAAGTCTTGTTTGAATTTAGAAAACATTATTGAAGTATTTGGTTTATAGATAGGAATCACGAAAAGATAAGATACAATTGTGTTACATTTATGTCTCAAAGACCCATCTAATCTGTAGTGGCATGAGAAACGTAGTGGAGGTATATGTTGCTGAAAATCACTGTAGCATCATACTTAAACACTTAGAAACCAAGGCAGTTAATATAATTTATATATACATAAACTAAATTATATCTATACTAGAGACTTCTTGGATAGAAACACTTTTGCCCAGTATTTTAATCAAGTATGCTATCATTTCTGCTCCATTCGATGCATACAGCACACAAATTTGCTGATATGTGTTTCACTTAATGGATGTAATATGTGTAATGTGCTATTAATGTCTATTAGAAATACATATAATAGTGAGAAGGCACTTTAATCAGAAATAGTTGCTATTTCTTGAAATCAGAAAGATCGCAATAACAGTGAGGTAGGTTGGTTCTATTTTTTAAAGCGCTAGTGCTCGTGTCTCTGAATTGAAATACTAATGCACTCATATTCTTATTCTGCATAAATTTGCATGACTAATTCCCAAAGCTCTAATTTGAAGTAAGTAAAATAAAAGGATGCAAACCTCTTCTAGCTGTATGCATGCCTGATATTTAGAGAAAGCACTCATAACAGACTTTGAAAAAAAATTTATTTATTTTATAGAGGGGGGAGGGGCAGAGGGAGAGGGAAAGGGGGAAAGGGAGAGAAAAACATCTCAAGCAGAATCCCCACTGAGCAAGGAACCCGATGTAGGGCTCAGTCACACAACCCTGAGATCATGCCCTGAGCCCAAATCAAGAACCGGTAGCTTAACCGACTGAGCCACCCAGGTGCCCCATAGCAGACTTTTTAAATAATTGATTTGATTATATTTCATGTCAAGGGATGAGGGAATAAAAATAGGAAAAGAGTGGGTGAGAACAAGAGTGAGGGAGGGAGAGAGAAATCACAAGTGTACTTATTAATAAGTGTGTGTGTGTGTAATGGCTTTATTGAGCTGTATTTCACTTATATATTTCACCCTTTTAAAGTGCTCAATGTAATAGCTTTTAGTCTACTTAACAGTAGACTACAGTTGTGCAACAATCCCAACAATGTCTAAAACCAATTTTAGACATTTTTTAAAAAGGTTTTATTTATTTGTCACAGAGAAAGTGAACATGAGTGGTAGATAGCGACAGAAGCAGAGGGAGAAGCAGGCTCCCTGGTGAGAAGGAGCCGGACTTGGGGCACGATCCCAGGACGCCAGGATCATGACCTGAGCTGAAGGCAGATGCTTAACTGACTGAGCCACCCAAGCATCCCAATTTTAGGACATTTTTATCGTATAACCATTAGTGGTCGTTCTCCATCCCTACTCCTTCCCAGATCCTGGTACCCACTAACCTGCTTTGTCTCTATAAACTTTAGTATATTTGCAGGACAATATCCAATTTTATTTCATTTCATAGCAATTGGGTCTCAATGTTATGTTTTGTGTTTCATGATCGATTATATTGATCCTATTATGTTTTAGAAATTTCATTTTGAGTAGAATTCCAGCTTTTTGATGTTTATGAAACTGAGAAAATTTCAAATAAATATCTAAAATTATTTATAATTATGTTGTAAAGGACCAACTGTGTTGTTTAATTAAATAGGATGGGGTTCAGTTCAAGCACTTTCTTGATATTTTTACCCCTAATCTCAGCTGAACCTAGGGAATGACAATATTAAGGAGGAAAGAAAGGCCCAATTCTCAAATTTCCCATGGTGTAGATTAAATTGTCATTGGAAACTTGCAGCTGTTTGTAATTTTGTTGATCACAAATTATTGTCCCCTCTCCCAACCACAATAATCATACAAAAAGTTATGGAGCAAAAGATGGCTAGGCTTTCAAAGATTTTACAATCTAGGTGAATCTGATCTTACTTTCATTCTTTAAGCTCATTTTCCTAAGAATTAAAAACAATCTTTAAAAAATTAATACCACCCTCAAACACACACAAAACAGATAATCATATCAAAAAATGGGCAGAAGATATGAACAGACACTTCTCCAATGAAGACATACAAATGGCTATCAGACACATGAAAAAATGTTCAT
>PISX010014971.1:0-51219 GCA_004024625.1 Mellivora capensis | reverse complement strand
AGAAAAAGAAGAAAAGGAACAAGATGGGATTGGGAGGGAGACAAACCATAAGTGACTCTTAATCTCACAAAACAAACTGAGGGTTGCTGGGGGGAGGGGGTCGGGAAAGGGGGGTGGGGTAATGGACATTGGGGAGGGTATGTGCTAGGGTTAGTGCTGTGAAGTGTGTAAACCTGGTGATTCACAGACATGTACCCCTGGGGATAAAAATTTGTTTATAAAAAATAAAAATTAAAACAAAAAAACCAAAAAAAACCAAGCTTCCTAGATATAGTTGAAGGTTCTTCCGAAGAGGCTCATTCATAGTTGTCTACGAGATGTAACTAATGAGAAGGCGATCCAACCGACCCCATTTAAATGTGCGGAAATTATTATTTTTTTTCCCACAGGGTTTGTTGGGTATCACTTTGGAATCTATTGAGGCTGAGCATGCTTTTAAGAGTTGATCTGAATACCATCCAGTCCTAGAGGAGTGTTTGTTTCAAAACCGGAAGTCCCAGACCCCTGAATCCAAACTGTACCTGCTGCTTCTGCCGTCGTGCTTTCATGTGAGGGGATTTGATCAGGATGCCCAGGGATGGAAGGTGTAGACATGGGAATGCAGGACGAGATTATCCTGAGCCGGACCTTGTGGACAGGTAGTAGTGGGTGTGGGCTAGGAGCTGGAAGAAGATAAGAGGATAAACTAATGGAGCCCCACGCCCAAGCTACATGGCTCCTTCTTGGACATCTGAGACAGGTCATGCCATATAGGGGAAAGAACATTGGCTTAAGGGCCAGGGTTGGTTCTGCCATTTCCTAGCTAGGTAATTTTGGCCAGATGAACTTGTGAGCATCAGTTAGCTTCTGTATGAAATGGCGGTAATGAATACCTACTGTTCAATAGATAAGAGATGACATGTATAAAGCCACAGGTATATGACACGCAAGCAGAAAACTGCTCATGTGTATGTACATATGTATGTGTATGTACCTATGTACATGTATGTATGTGGGGTGTGTGTGTGTGTGTGTGTTGGGTTCCCAAAGAAAAGGCAAGGCTTTGTAATATAAAACCTTGCTTAAAACAAAACAAAACAAGATAAAACAAAACAGTAACACTCTCTGTAACCCAGATTTCTCCCATAAGGGTGATATGAGTTTGGGTGTAAGCATTGTCCATCTTTCCTTCCTCCTTCACTCGAACATTTTGGAAACAAGCTGAAAGGAAAAAGAGTACCTTTAGCTCATCCTCCACCTCTCAGAAAAAGAAAAGCAGAATGTGTCAAACTAAAAAAAATTTTGTCAGGTCATTACGCCTTTATTAAATGTTTGATTCCTCTGGGACAAAGTGGAGAAAGAACAGATCCAGCCAACAAAGTGTTCACTGTCTGGTTGAGAAGATAATGTTTTATCTAGAAACAATACCAGATGTGCAAACCATCACTAGCTCTTGTTTCAGAAGAAATGATCTGAGGGTCTGGGGTTGTCTTGGAAAGGCATCTTGGGAGGCTCCCTAAGCTGGTGTTTGAAAGTGGCCTTTGGAGGCAGACAGATGGGGATGTGTCTCTTCTCTCTTGCCCATATTTTTGTTTGCTACTACATCTCAATCCTTAATTGTCTCATTTTGAAAAGGGAGAAATGACATTTGCTTTTTAGGGTGTTGTAAAGGTTCAACAAGATAACAGCTACAGAACACGAGGCACAGACGCCAGCACAGAGGAAAAGATCAAGAAATTGGCGGGACGTGTCCGTTTCCCGTTACAAGTGAATCTTAGTAAGTGTCGAGGATGCAGAGAAACCGATGGTGGAAATATACAATGGCACAGCCATGTTGGAAAGCGGTGTGGCCGTCCCTCCAAATACTAAAGTTACCGTAGGACCCAACTTCAAGAGAACTGGAAACATATACAAACACAAAACCTTTCCACTAATAGTCATAGCGGCTTTATTCATAATAGCCCAAAAGTGGACACAGTCCCCATGTCCACGAATTGATGAATGGATAAACTAACCGATAAACACCGATGCATGGATAAACACTATTCAGCAACAAGAAAAAATGAAGTACCGATCGAAGCCAAAACATAAGCGAACCTTGGAAGCCAAATGAAAGAAGCCAGTCACAAAAAACATATGTTATATGATCCTATTAGTGTGAATGCCCAGAAGAGGCAAATCATCCATGGAGACCAAAAGCGGATTCATGGTTGCCGGGGGGTGAGGTGAGGGGCTGGGGAGAAGGGAAAGGGGAAAGGGAGGGACAGCTGGTAGATTTGAGGTTTCTTCCTGAGGTGAGGAAATGTTCTGGAATTAGTGATGGTGGCATAAACTTCCAAAATGTGCGAAATGCCACTTTAAATGAGTTGTACACTTTAAATGAGTGAACTATGTAGTATGTGAAATATATCTCGCTAAATCTATTTTTAAAAAAAAGAGGTGAAGCTTAAAAGAATGTGGCACCTGGGCAGGCAGAAGGAGCAAGAGGGCAGAGCACACAAGAAACGGATGTCATCTGTGTGTGGGAGCATGGGTTTGAGAGAATATTTGCAACTGAAGGATTTCGGGCAGGGACGCACCAAGGTGGGCATTTAAGACCAGGTGCGGCAGTTCAGAGTTAACCTCAGAGGCAGTCTGAGGGGCTCTGGGGTGGTAGGAAGATCAGGGAAAGTAGAATTTTCCAGATTTCTCAGCATGTGGTTTGGATGGGGCAGGAAAGAAAAATCAGAGGCAGGTGAACTGGAGTTAGCTTCTGACAGAAAAGGAGACTCTTCTGTGGGTGTTTGTGCTTGTGCTGGGGTTGGGTCCGCCGTCCATGCCTCCGTCGAGAGGGAGGGACCCCTCAGGGTCATGGCTGTCGGGGGCGGGTGTACGATCAAGGGGCAGGACAGCCCTGTGCGGGCTGCTTGGTGAATGTGAGTGGAGCCCTCATCCTCCCTCATACAGCATTCTGCTCTCTGTGAAAATTGTCCTAGGGGTAGAAAGATCCTCATTTTCGGTACAGAACAAACACAAATACGATATTTCATATCTTCCCTGCCATTTTCACCCTTCCCTGTAATTGGAAACTCTTGCCCCCAGTCTCACCTGTAGGAGTCTGTCTTCCAATGTGGGATTCTCTTCCCCTCCTCACCAAACCCTCTCTGTCTGCCTTTTTCCTCTCCCACCCCGCCTTCAAATTTTCACAGGGTTTTATTTTATTTGTCAGTCCTTTTGATTAGTGTTGGTAAAGGAGCAGGGGAGAAGAGGGAAAGGGTGCTTCTGTTTCGTTAATTTCTGATAAAGTGTGCAGTGTTTAAAGGCTCCTTTCCTAAATCTATACACTTTTCTGTTTCACGGCCTCCAATTTACCTCCTCCTTTCAGGCTTTGGTTGTGTGCTCAGAGGCACGAGACCCTGAACATCTCCAGACGGTGTCTTCACAGCCTCCAGCAGTTTCGGAGGGTTGAGCTTCTCTTTTGCCCCTTAGGTTGCTATTAACCATTTTCTCCTTATTCCTGGATTTTGCCCTTTTCTCTCAAGTTCATTGCTGCAGATTTTCTCCTGGGAGCCACCCTCAATTATAATATCAAACCTAGTTCTTGTGGCGATCTAGCTGCCCACTGGAGCTCCCACACTCAGACTTCCGGCTGGCATATGAAACTCGATGGACCCCCTCCTCTTCCCTGGTAGATGCCCACGCAAGGTGCACTGAGGGGGAGTCGTTCATAAGACACTGCCTTATCTCATCTCCCCTAGCACCCCAGAATGCCTCACAGGAAGAACCCCAGAGACTCCTGGTGGTTCTAATTACTATTGTTGTCTTAAACAACTCGAGTTGTTGCTCAGTGACCAGGTGTATGCATATTCCTTTAAGATAGAAAACAAGAGTGTTTGGATGACTGGGCTTTGAAACCTAAAAGCTTTTTTATTGTGGTAGGTTATTTCCCCCTCTGAGACGCATACAACTTGGACTGTTGAGGTTTGGGGAGGAGGTAAGGGGGATTCAGGGTGCTCGCTCTTGGGTAAGGTTGTGAAGTCATAGTAGGTTGCTACCTTGGGCTTCTTGGATAGTTCTCTTCATTCTCAGGGGGACTCTTCCTCTCTTCATCCTTCCTTCCCTCCATCCCTTCCTCACTCCATCCTCCCTCTCTCCCTTTTTCCCTCACCTCTTCCTTCATCCCTCCCTCTTCCCTTCCCCCTCCCTCCCTTTCATTCCTTTTCTTAGTAGTGTGACAATTGCTCCTAATTTCCTTTCAACTTGGAAGTAAAAGTGTCTTTATTGTTCTTAGGCAGTTCTTTCTTCTTATCTTCCTAACTGCCCATCCCATCCAGTAGAGTGACTTTACTCACTCTTTAAGTTGTCAAAGTGAGCTGAAAAACCAACCTCTGCCTTTGACCATGAGCCTTCCCAAATGTCCAGAAATGCCGGTCACTACTTTGTCATTGGGCAGAGTGGCTCAGCCCTACACCAGCCTGAAGGTTTCTTCCTATCCGTCTGTCTCTTCCAACTATACACAAAAGAGTCAGGACTTCCCTGGAGTTCTTAGGGCCCTAGAACATTCTGGAGATCTTGAACTTCCCAGCTGGGGCCAGTACATAAACTCTTGCAGTCGTAAGTATGAGCTGGCTCCTCTGGTCGACCAGATATCCAGGCTCCTGGGACTAGCAACGCTCCGTGAGCACCTGGTCCAGTATACCTTCCTCAGACCCAGCTCCTGTCCCAGGACCCTGGGACCATGACCTGAGCCGACGGCAGAGGCTCTATCTAACCCACTGAGCCAACCAGGTGCCCCACCATTGGTTCATTCTTTTTTTTTTAAAGATTTTATCTATTTATTTGACAGACAGAGATCACAAGTAGACAGAGAGGCAGGCAGAGAGAGAGGAGTAAGCAGGCTCCCCACTGAGCAGAGAGCACAATGCGGGGCTCGATCCCAGGACCCTGAGATCATGACCTGAGCCAAAGGCAGAGGCTTAACCCACTGAGCCACCCAGGAGCCCCCATTGGTTCATTCTTAACAGCAGGTCCCCAGTGACCTGGAGGTCCCTGAGAGGCTGTGAGGCATATAAATAGAAGACCTGAGTTAGAGTCTTAGGATGTGGGCTGTTCTGAGTCTGGACTCAGGATCCCTGGAAAAGGAAAGATCATAGATTTAGGCTGATTATCATTTCGCTATCATAGATTAACAATGGTTTTGTTCCTGTGTCTTGCTAAACTTGACCATGTGCCAGTTGCTTAGAGATATGAGTCAAAGGAAGCCTGGGTAGCTCGGGCCTCTTTTTAGGAAATGGTCTGTAATTAAAGAGAGTCCCCCTGCCCCCCACCTACCCTGGCAAGGGATATCCATGGAGTCTTCTTCTTCTTTTTTTTTTTTTTTTAAATCTATGGACTCTTGCTCTTAATTTGCTTCTGGGCCTTTGTTACTGTGAACTTTGACCAGTCTTTCAACCGCATCTGTGAGAACACACTCAGGAATCCTGAACACCTACACCTTCTGGGTGAGAAGGGAGACAGTTGCCCGGGAGGCAACTTTGCCCTTCCTCTGCCTCTCCAAGCTCCGGCTCTGCTGCTCAGGCTGTGCGGGAGGGTGGCCCCATCCCCTGGCCCCTTGCTGACAACAGAAGAGTTTCAGACTCTTGCAAAGTCTTGTACTCTGGTTCCTGTCCTTGACATGGCTCTTCTGAATTGCAAAAGGGCCTCTTGTTTGGGAATTTCAGTAGGAACCTGAGCTTCTCCACATTGCCTCTGTAACGAAGCAGTACCCTCTATTTGATAGAATCCAAGATGCCATCAACGGTAAAACGTGCCATTATTTTCTGTCTCACCAGAAAGAAGAATGCAGCCAAACTATGGCTATTGTTGATGTTAAGACCAGCCTGTTAAAAAAATGCAGATCTTAAGAATCAGTGAAATAAGGAGCACAGTGGTTACATGTATAATCCTTGGAGTCAGACTGCTAAGATTTAAATCTCAACTGTATTATTTAACGTTTGACCTTGGGCAAGCCACCTGACTTCTCCATGTCTCTGTTTCCTCATCTATTGGGATTATAATAATAGTATTTACTGGAGAGGACACTGAGGATTAGATAAGTTTTAAGTAAAACACTTAACCCAATACCCGGAGTATAATAAAAGCTTAATCAATGTCAACAAGTTTTAGCTGAATGCTAATAAAGAATAGTAGTTAATAGCTGACATTATTGAGCAATTATTATAGACCAGGTGTGGTGCCAACTACTTTATATGGATTATCTTTTCTTTTTTAAGATTTTTTTTTTGGACAGACTGAGAGATCACAAGCAGGCAGAGAGGCAGGCAGAGAGAGAGAGGAAGAAGCAGGCTCCTGGCTGAGCAGAGAGACTGATGCAGGGCTCGATCCCAGGACTCTGGGATCATGACCTGAGCCAAGGGCAGAGGCTTAACCCACTGAGCCACCCAGGCGCCCCTATATGGATTATCTTGATTGTGATCAGCACAGTAACCCAAGAAGGAAGAGGCTGTGATGGGGCCTACTTGCCAGAGGAAAAGCCAAGGCAAAAGGAGGTTGGTTATAGGGTGTCTGCATCTTAAATAAACTCTGTACACTCCTTCCTCCCTGCCAGCTTCCCCCCGCCCCCCGCCCGGCCACTTTTATTTATTTATTTATTCACTTAACATTTTACTTTTAACTTACAGTTTTGTTCCTCTTTTCCTCTTAATCAGAAACATTTACCATGAAGGCAATGAAGCTTAGGCTTCAAGATCCCTCACTGATATAAGCTCTTCCTCAAGACATCTGAGGTCCCGTGGAGTACTTGCAGAGTGCTCTGAGGGCTGGACAGGGGGCAAAGATCTTCTGTCAGGGCCTTCAGAGAGTTGGGAGTCCGGCAGAATGGACCAGGGCTGGGGGGATGCCAGCATCTAGACGACAGCAACCATTGTTGACTTGTCCCTATAGTCTCTGTGTGAACGTCCTTCTCTCTCTCTGCATAGCCGGCCAACCTTCTGAAAGGGTCGAGTTGCTCGCTTGCTAAGTCATGCATTGGCCGTCTTGTTCTCTTCCGTATTATGACTCTTCCAGCGGCGACCCCGCCCAGTAGAAGAAAATACCCACAGTCCCATGGTGAGGATGTACACCAGGAAACACTTAGAGGAAAGGATGAAAAAAAAGCACTGGAGGTCCTTAAGTTCTCTGTTTATCCACTGACAAGCAGCCAGTGACAAATGGATTTCCTAAAAGTAAATAAAAGCGTGTTTTAGAAATTTTAATTTAGGTTGAGGATCGCTCATTCTCTTTCTCTCTCTGTAAGAGAGACTTGGAATCAGGGAAAAATAACTGTTGCTCAGGTTTTTAATTTAAAAACATTTTAGGGTTTTTAGTGGACTCATTCTCTAATTGTCCTTTTTTATTTAAAAGAATTTTTTTATTTTTATTTTTAAATTAACATATAATGTATTATTTGTTTCAGGGAGTTAAAATAAAATTTTTAAAAATTATTTTTACTTATGTATTAGAGAAGGAGGGGAAGCAGCAGAGGGAGAGGGAGAAACAGGCTCCTCACTGAGCCCTGCCCAAACCAGGGCTTGATCCCAGGACTCTGGGATCATGACCTGAGCTAAAGGCAGATGCTTAGCCAACAGAGCCACCCAGGCACCCCTAGGTAAAAAATTGTTTTAAAACAATTCCCTCGGGATGCCTGGGTGGCTCAGTTGGTTAAGCCGCTGCCTTCGGCTCAGGTCATGATCCCAGCGTCCTGGGATCGAGTCCCACATCGGGCTCCTTGCTCAGCGGGGAGCCTGCTTCTCCCTCTGCCTCTGCCTGCCACTCTGTCTGCCTGTGCTCACTCGCTCTCTCTCCCTCTCTCTGACAAATAAATAAATTTAAAAAAAAATTAAAAAAAAATTTAAAACAATTCCCTCTACTGACTTTGAGATTGATGTATTCTTTTCTATTCTCCTGGACTGGCATTGAAAAAAAATGTGATTTGATGTCACCATCATTCTATCATTAGAATACTGGATCCAAATAACCATTTCATCCATTTCACAAACTGTATCACCAAAAACCACACAGTCACCGAGGCCTTATCTGTGTGTGTGTGTTTCTGTCTACCTGTTGCGGAGTTGGCAAGTTTGAGAAACAAAGAAAGCATGCTGGGAGAAGTAAATAAGTTTGTTTACCTTGTTTACTTTATTTTGTGGTCTGGTTGGAGTAGCTGAGTGGGTGGAGACTGGTACTTACTGCCATTGACTAGGAATAGACGAGGTGCCACGTTGAGCTCTGTGGACTCTGCTGGGGCTAGCTTGGTCACCCATCTCCCCAGGAAGGGGGTGGGTTACTATTCTCCTTTTTCAGAAGAAAAAGCTGAAGTTCAGAACTGTTAAGTAAACTCTTCCAGGTCATAGAGATTTTGTATTTCATCGCAGTTTGGATGTCATCAGTTGTAAAGTCCATCGTGATTTTATGTCCTACAACTGTAACATAGTGGTTTTTTCTGTCTTCTCATTTTTACTATATTCTTATTGGTAAGGCTCTTGAACTTATGTTGGCATCGATTTCTTTCACAGATGTCTCTTGCGCATGTGTGAAGAGAAACCTAGAAATGAAAAACGAGTTTTCTTTTTTAAAGAAATGAAATAAATTGGTGAAGATATTTATAAAACTTAACATTCAGAATGTGGCTCTTATGAACGATTTTCCACCTAGGAGTCAGGGATGTTCATGTTTTGTGGAGCAGGCTCATCCTCTATGTCATCAGAAATGTGGGTGATGTCACATCTCTTGACTCTTTGCTCCCTGTCACCTCTGAAGTTCTCTGCGGAGCCATCCCACAAGTTTTATGTCTGTGTACAAGCAGGGATGACTTTCACTAATGACTGCTGGCCACCGGCGATCGTCAGACGCATTCTGGTTTCGGAAATCCAGAATGTGAGTAAACATGTGTCTTTAGGTGCAAGCTGAGGTCTATGTCTCTTTTAACTGAGACACAAAGGAGCCTTTTGTCCTCTGGTTCCAGAAGTCGAAGCTTCCCAGCAAAGGGTAGGAGCAGGTGCTGAAACTGAGCATTACTCCAACTTCTCTGCTTGTCACGTGCTAATGTTCCTCGTCTTCCCTTCCAAACCTCGAACAAAGGCAGGTTGGTAGACCCTTGGAGGGGAAAAGGAAAATTCAACCCCCCAGGAAAGACTTGTTCTGGTCTAGTCCCGCTTTCAACCTACCCTGATAATTTTCACGCAAGTTCTCCGGAAGCACACCATTCCCAAAAACATGGGAACTGCCGGGTTCAAAGATACTGCTGTTTGATTCTGTACAGGGAGGTTGGTTACCAAAACTGTCACCTGTTCCATGTGTGGCTGATGGTCGCCCTGAGGAACTGACTCTCCTGCACCCCCTTGGGGTATTTTTATCATCACTGCCAGAAGCCACCCCTGGTAGCTAGGTGGGGCTCAAAACACCACCATCTGTTGTGGAAAAAAGCCTCACATCCACCAGTTTGGGCAGAGGTGGGGGAGGGGTGTGTGTGGGGGGATGGATAGGGGGAATCTGCATCATCATTGCTCAATCTTTTTTTTTTTTAATTTTTTTTTTTTTAAGATTTTTTATTCATTTATTTGACAGAGAGAGTGAGCACAGGCAGACAGAGTGGCAGGCAGAGGCAGAGGGAGAAGCAGGCTCCCTGCTGAGCAAGGAGCCCGATGTGGGACTCGATCCCAGGATGCTGGGATCCTGACCTGAGCCGAAGGCAGCCGCTTAACCAACTGAGCCACCCAGGCGTCCCCATCATTGCTCAATCTTAACACATAATTCAGTCCGCCTCGAGAGGACCCCTTTGTCTACCACCCAGAAAGACAAATCACGTTAAGGAAAGGTCACCCAAGACGCTCCTGTTTTGTGCAGGAAAGTACATCTGTACTCATTTTCAGTTTTCTTTGAGGGCTGGAGTTTGTTTATTTGATTGTTTTATATTATGGCAACTGGGGACCAAGATATTTCTTTTCTGTTTGTTTCTCCAACTCTTTTTACAGTTTAACAAGTCAAATACAAAACTCAGGGGAGTTCGTAAGGCTCGTGAGGGTGCAGTGCATAGCATCACATTATTGATTGGAAATACTGCATCGGAATGCCGTGGAAGAGCCCCAAACCAAGAATTTCAGATGCCCGAAGCTTCGAGCTTTCCAATTAGGCTGGAAGTTTCCCTTGATAACCAGTAGGGCTGAAGCTTTTAATATTGTTTAGCTGTATCAGTTATCAGCAGCATTTCCCAGCTAGGCTGACCAGCGGCTCGCTTGATGTCAGCGAGGTAGCTCGTCTGACTCCCTTGCACACTTGCTGATCAAATATTCTATCAGAAAAACATAAAATAACATCTTCAGTGTAACGTAAACTGATCATAATTGGGAGCAAATGCTTCTTTCCCTTCTTCAATGCTATCTGCTTCCATGCAGCCTACTTTGCATCCAAAGATACATTTGAAAGTCGAAATCCCTTAGAGCTAAATATTCTAAACTGACAGAAGAATTTCTAGTGGCACACCAGCCTAGAGCCATGTTTTTATGAGGACATCACTTTCTATTTCCAAGCTTCAGCATGCACTCTTGCTTCCTTATTGCTGGGAGCCATGCCACATCAACTTGCCTCCCTCGCAGCCTTTAATGTTTTTTTAATGGAGTCCAGTTTTCCACCTAAGTTATGGCTAGCTTTCTGACAAACCATCAGACACCTAAGTAACCATAATAGAGGTGTCCAGCTGTGACGTGGGGAGAAGGCAAGGGGAAACTTTCATGCCTTTAAACAAAACCGTATTACGATCATTCATTTTTCACCTGGCCTCTGGGTGTGCCAGAAAAGGCTAAAAGGGGCTTAAGAAAACATTTTAAAAATTAATATGTGATATGAAGTCTTTTCTTGTAAGCCACAAGCTAAAGTCATCATTTCTAAATCTGGCTGGCGTGGCAAGTGTGCCGCCGGAAGGGGCGGCGGGGTGGGGTGGGAGGGGTGGGCAGTGGGGGTGGGGTGGGGGGAAGAGTGGTGTTATTGCACTTTTTTTCTCCAGCATAAAATGGCTCGGGTAGCGATAAAATTAGTTACCTAATGAATTAAAGCAAGCCTATTTTGTAGGCACCTGGTTGTTCAGAAGAACTGAAGGAAATAATTGTAAATGTAAATAAGTGATGAATCACTGCAGATGAAATTTATCAGGGAATATGGGCATTGCTCTGTTAAAGGAAGAAGGAGACGCTCTGGAAAGTCGGTGCTGCAGAAGGCTGTATCTATACCATTTGGAAAGCCTTTGCAGAACACTTGGTAATTAAATCTGCCGTCAGCTGGGAAAGGATGCCCCAGGTTGGCCTGCCGGTAGGTAAAAGGTAAGTGCTCTCACCATACCTGTGTTTTAGGATCTCTGCTGTGAAGCAGCTGAGTATTCTGGGACACTAGCCGTGAGGCAGTATAGTCTATACGTTAATATGGGTACATGTCACAGCTAAGAAACAGGCAGGACTCCTCTTCCTACACTCGCCACAACTGGGTCTTGGTTGGCATTTGGGTCTCCGCTCGGCGGCTTCCCCTCCCTGTCGAGTCCTTCCCTTCCACATTAGCTCATTCTAAATCATCATATTCCTTTTTTTTTTTTTTTTTAATTTCACAATCATTGTCTGAAAGGATTATCTTCATTGGTTTGCTGGTTTGTGGATGCCCGTGCCTGGCAGTAAAGAAACTCCTTGAGAGCAGGATGCTATTTGTTCCCTCCACCCCTGATTCTCCAGCTTCTCGAAGCAGTGCCCGGCACAGTGTAAGTCTTCTGGGAATGGTGCTTGGACGCCTGAATGTGTGAGCAAACGACTGAACGAATGAACGAAAGAACGAGTAAATGAATGCAGGCTGTTGACTACAGTATAGTTCCAAAGAGAGTTCTAGAACACCGGATCCCTCACAGGCTTGGTGTAAGACAGGAACATACGTAGAGTCTAAGGTGTCGCCTAGGTCTGTCAGCAGGCATCTGTACAATTGAAAGAAACCCCCTCACCTTCTGGCACAGCATCTGACATATTACACTGTTGAAGTTTCCTTAAGGGAGAGGTCTTGGGGAGATGAGCTGGTGTTCAATTCATTCCAGCAAGGAGATGGGGGGATATACTAGCAGGGAGGTCCTCTCAGGGTCCCCACCGATTAGCATCCTGGGGATACACCTGCCATCACACGTTACCTGGATGGAGAGGGCCCCTTCGTCCAGTGTGGGTGTTATATTATTAGCTTGAAGTTCCTCCACAAAGACTCTTTTCTTGGACAAAGAAAAGTATTTTACCACGTCATTAGTATTTTGCGTGCTTTCTGTGAGAGCTGTCCTTGATGTCTTTCACGTAGGTTAAAACTCTCTTTGCCGAAAAACCAGTTTCATTTGGCTGATGGAGTTGGGTTCATTAGAAAGATGAGTAACTTAAAAAAATACTCCTTTGAATCGGATGTATTTTACAGGAAGGGGCCTCGCTTGATGTTGCCCACCTTAACTTGTCATCCAGATTGCCTGAGGACTGGTTTTTAATCGGATACATTTTTACCTATATCTTCTGAAGTGGCTTTTTTTTTTTTTTTTTTTAAACAGGAGGGTGGAGTAACATGGAAAGCAGCTTTTATTCACTCCAAGGACAACTAACTCACATACAACCAAGGGCAGAATTAGTCTCTAGATATATTTCATAGCCTAAGGGTGTCCTGGGTGCCTGCGTGTCTCACTCAAGAACCTCTTTAAAAAATAATGACCTTGTGATTAGTATCTGATGCCAATGGTATATTTTCATGTTAAAAGTCTGAAGTCTTTATTTCCTTGAGACAGCCAATGAACTTTTTTTCACTTTGTTCCTGGCTGCTTTTCTTCCATTGCCTAAATGGAGGCACCTACACCCAGGCATGCGTGCCTGCAGACCCACCCCGGCTAATGGTAAATGTTCCAAGAAAACAGTTTCTCTTCATATTATAATTTAGTCCAGTCAAATGATGAGAACTATTTACTAAACCTTTTTTTTTTTTTTAATATTTAAGATATCTATTCTCTACCAGCTGGTGTATCAAAGGCCTTTTCCCATTTTCTTACAGGTTCTGTCTCTTGCTCCGTTGACTATATTGACTAAAGGAAGGCATCTGGAGGATGACGTTACAAGTTTAACTAAATTTGGGAAGCACAGATAAAGACACAATAGTGTCCGTCTCAGCCAAAGCTCATTACTACAATTTTGGTCATGTTCAAAGACTTTTTCAGAGTTGGCTTTTGGGACAATTTTGGGTCCAGTCTTTAATCACTAACCACGGCATCTGTCCGTCATCACTCCAAGAGGCTAGAGTATAAGGTATGGATAATGGCAATGACTGTGTTGTCATCCACATATGAAAAAGCCGTAATCAGTGGGTTTGATGTCATCATTCACAGCCCACCGGTTTGATGTCGGTGTGATGGATTAGGAACGGTCAGGCTACAGTTGCTGGCTTTTAAAAAATAAGGAGTCCATGAAATCTGCTCCTGGGGTGGGACGTATCTGTTTATAGACTTTTGGGGGGAAAAGTATGTAAATCCCCCATTGTTGGCATTATGTTAAGTGTGTTGTATGTGTTTCCTAAAATAAAAATGTGTGGGAAGGAAGGATGGGGTGTAGCAGCTGGTAGGGTCAATATCTTGAGTTCTTATAAGGTATGGCCTTCTCGAATTTGTCCTTATGTTTCCACTCCCCCCAAAAAGAGTGGGGTGAGAGAAGGGAGAACCTGGATCAAGGGAGAAGGGAGGAAGCAGAAAGGCGAGTGGGGAAGGGGAATATAGCCAAACGGGAATCTCATCTGTAAACTGGGGAGGAAGGGGCTCCTTTAAGGACTTTGCATGTCGTATTTAACTGGTGCCTTCGTATAACATCTTGACTTAATAAGGAGACCAGCAAAAGGGAAAGAGAAGAAAAAAACGCAGCAAGACAATGAAAAGTACCCCCTCACACCCACCGCCTTAGGGGTTTTTCCTTTGCGCCTCAGAGTTTATCCCACTGAAACTCATCAATTTTGGCTTTTGTGCTGGAAATGCCCAAAAACCTTTAAGGCTCCACAGCCACCCCTTGGGGTGAGAGGGTTTCACAACGCTCCGCTCCCCGATCCTCGAGCCTTGTGGTGTGTCCCCAGGGAAGGCCGGGGGGCCACAGGGTAGGGGAGAGAGCCGCTCTTTCTCTTCCGAGTGGGGGACCAAGGGCCCTCCTCCTCCCTGCCAGCCGGGGAACAAAGGACGGAACCTCAAAGCTCCTGCCCCAACGCGTGACCTCGGGGCCCAAGGCAAAACATTTTATCTCTGGGTCCTAGTGACATGAGCTCCTCGGGCTTCGCAATTGTGGTTTATGATGTGACTAGAAACCTTTGATGGAATTACTCTTGCCTTCTGTTTCTCTGCCCAGCCATTTATTATTCTGTATATTTTCGAGAGCTGTGGGAAACTTTCATAACCAAGCCTAAGCCAGGCGAAAACTTGTTCTATTTGGAATTTGTAATGAAGTCAAAACATGGCCTGGATTTTCTGAAAGGCTCCTTTGGCTGCCTGCAACAGCCCCAGGGCGCAATCAGACAGGGATGGAGAAGGCCTGGGAGCAGATTTTGTTACCAAGAATAGGACAGAACAATATTTGCCTCCAAAACACTAGGGCTGCTATTTACCTTCTCAGCTGGAAGAAGTGAGAGATAAATGCCTATTTCACAGGAAGTGCAAATACCAATTCTTTCATTCGTAATTTTCAGGATTCTCCCCCACCCCTTAACTCCCTCTCAAGAAAAGGCTAGGGAGGTTTGTTTTTTTTTTAGCATATTTGATTTCCTGACCTGAGGGAAGAAATTCTTTATTTCAGAACTTTTGACCCCCAAAGAGCTGTTACTTTGCCTGAAATGAAACTGTGAATAAAAGTTGTGAGATGTTTAAAGTGACCCGGGGTTTTGAGAATGCTTGCTTTTGTGTGCTGTGGACGTTGGTGGGTGTGGGGTAGCAGAGAAAAGACAGAAAAACCAAGTTTCGCTCTGCTTGGATGGAAAACTTCCCTGCTTCTCAGAAGCTCTCGAAAATTATTTACTGGCTTAAACCTGTTCCCTCCAAAGGAGCTTCCGTCCCTAACAGAAGTGGTAAGTTTGAGATGGAGTTAGTCCCTAATTTTTATTTAAGTCAAAGGTTAATAGGAAAGAGCGGGGTTTGGCCCCTCACTGCTCCGAGTTAATGTTTATTTTTCACCGTCAGGTAAAGAATTTCCTAAGGCCCTTATTCCCCCCCCCCCCCCCCAAAGCGGAGTAAGAGAACTCAGATTCGTGCCCCCGGGCTTGAATAAAGGAATAAAAACAGCACAACATTTGCATCTACTTACCAGTCTCCTTTTTAAGAGCCCCTCACAGTACGAGGGGAAAGCATATCTGGAGGTTAAATGAAGCTCTTCTGAGATATTTGCCGAATACACAATTCAGAGAGAGATAATCATTGTCAGAAATGACCTAGGCGGTCGAGACCTTGTGACTGAAAGCACAAAGCTCAGAAAGGTGCGTTCTCCTGCTTCCCAGCCTGCCCGGATATCAATGAACATCAGCTAAAGGTGGCTGAAGAACCAATTTCATGCATCTACTGTACGAGGAAATGAACTGAGCCAAGGGCAAAAATAAAATTATACAAATGTTATTATAGACTAGCCTGCTTCTGTCCTAGTTTAATTCAAATTTTAGTGCTGTGGGCTTTGCTTCTGGCAGTAGCCTTCCTGAATAAATCAACATTTGCTTACATCTAAATTATTAGGGGAGCATGTGACTTTGTTTATTGTATAAATTATACGCAAGGTTAAAGCATTAACTGTTCAACTGGTTTTGCTCAGTCCTCTCACTCCCTCACCCCAAATCATCTCCCCCAAACAGGAAATAACCATCTGACACTATTACTTTTTTTTTTTTAAAGACAAACCAAATAACAAAGCCACAAAGCCCCGTGAACCTGAGGTCTTAGGCGGGAGCACTGCTAAAGGTAAGATGGGAGAGAGCATTGGCATTTAGGAAAAAGAAGCTGAGGTCCAAGAAATTGTTCACGTGAGCTCTGGTATGATGTCTACGCACAGTGAAACAGTGATCTGGTAAATCATAAGTTGATTAAGGCGGTCAACCAAATGGGGCGATTTAATACAGAAATAAAGAAAGCCTTTTGGCTAGGAGGATTTCAGTAGGCAAGGAATTTCAAACTCTACGGCACTGTCGACCCAAATGTATTTATTGCCTGATATCCGTTAGAAAAGAAAGTTAAACATAGACCCTCTGGAAAACCCACTTACAGTTGTTTTTGTCTTTGCACTGTGACTGACTCCCGAGAGCCTACCCACAAGTGTTTGGAAAATAAGGATGGGCTTTGGTAACTAGACAATTTGACTTTCCAAGCATTTGGACAAATCAGGTCTCGGATGAGAACGTCCTACTATGAGGACGTCCAATTAGGGTGAATATCAAGGTTCAAAGTAGACAATTAGTTGCAATTATTTGCTTCTTAAAGGTTCTTATCATCCTGTGCAGGCTCCTTTTAGTCTTTGGCTGTTTACACCAGTGAGAAGTTAATTTATAAAATTGTAAATTATATTCAATTGAAGACATTAAATTCAATCTTTTCCAAGAAAAAAAATAGGTGTATATTTTTTTTCTTAAAACTTCTATAAACACTGTAGGTAGGAAGATTTTGTACTCAATGATCCTCTCCAACAAATGATTCCAATCTAAGGTGTACTCAAAAGGAGAATCAGTTTCCCTTTCAACTGTTTCTGATTCTTTCCGTATCCTAAATCGTGCTTTGAGATCTTGGACAGTGACTCTCCAAATGTCTTTAATTTGCCACCTGCAACAGAATCACCCAAGAGCGGAACTTGGGAACTTGTGTTGTAGCCAACTTCCACGGGATTGGGTTGTAAAGGAACAAACATGTGGAAGCTCCTTCTGCAAGGTCTGGTATGGAAGCAAACCATAGAGCTCTGTCTACTGTTAACTAAGTGGGCTTGCATCATCTTCTATTCATGGTGTCCTGGAGCCTAGGCCAAACTAGAACAGGACTCCAACCAAAAAGACCTTCTAATCCCCGCCTTGCACTTTTTGGCCAATGAAGAGTATCTTTGGAACATACTCACTGAGTCCGTGGTAAGTACTGATCTGTAGCGAGACAGTGCATGGGTGTGGAATCCTGCACGAATGTACAATTCTATTTGAAATAATTTATGAAATGTAAAAGTAAATTGCTTTCCATCCAACTGGTATTTTTAAGAAAGAGCCTTTTGATATAGCAGCATATCCAGTGGAAAAAGCAGAGACTTTAGAATCAGATAACTCTGGTTTCAAATCAGTTTCATTGTTCATTCTCATGGGATATTTGGTAAAAACTTGAATGTCTCTGATCTCTGTTTCCGTGTCTGTGATATGGGAATAATAAATCAGAAAGTGGTGGGTTTGAAAGAAAATAACGAATATGCAAGGAACATTTGGGTTATGGTAGACGCTGAATTGGTGATTAATTACTGTTTAGGACTTACAAATAGCTTTTGAATCCACAAATAGTATGTGGAAGGTTAAACCTTAAAGTGCGGGCATGCTGCTGCTGAGCAAAATTGGGGAGTTCCTGGATGCACGGTTAGATTGGCCTGAACCTGAAAACTGCTCACTTCCTGCCCAGGCCCAGGGCCTGTACAGCTCTCCCAGAGTTCCCTGGGGGAGAAGATGGAGAGAGAGGGAGAGAGAGCATGCATAGGGATTATAGAGGGAAGCCATCCAGATGACCATTACGGCTGGTATTTTCATGGAGACTCTATGTCAGAAGATAGAAAATTTATCTAGGAAATCATGTGTTGAAGGCTTCACACATGAAATGGGAACCTTGGGCCACTGGAGACGGAGGGACTAATAATTATCTGGAATTAGTATCAAAGGTTCCATAAAACAGATGTAACAGATTAACATACAGAAAAGCCTCTGCAGGTGAAACAGACGTCACTCGGTGAAATGAGGATAGCATAAAGGGAAAAGCATAAGAGACCTGGCTCAGGGTCACACTTACTCCCCAGCTGAGCAGCACTGAATGACAGGACAATAATGGTGTTGAAGACAACAGTTTTTCTAGTGGTCTAATCTGGCACAGCAGGTAACGGTGTCTTAAGTTTCATTCCTGCGTGGAGATGTTGTACTTTAAATTTTCAAGTATCTTATATCATTTAATGATCATATCAAGCCTATATAGTTGGTTTTATTTTTAGCCTCATGGTCCTGCAAATGTCTTGGGAAAGGATTCTATCTCGAGTCATGGAAAAGACCAGGTGAATCTCACATTCTGTGTGAAATGTGTCTCCATAGCATGGATTTGTTGTTTACCTAGTATTCATTTATGATTTTTAAGCTAAAATGATATCCCAAATCCCCTTTGGGGAACCACCTATTCATAGGTCACAAGATTTAAAAGCCCTCAAGTCCATCCCTAACATGGGAGGTGGGTGCTGATCGGCCCAAGCACTCTGGCATACTACCTTCTTACAGAGAATGGTTCACTCAAGGACTTTGTAACCCAGTGGGAGCCATGCACAATGAGACTATTGTTCTTTCCCAACAGACTTGAGCCTGGAAGCATGTGGGCTGGTGCTACTATTGCCATCTTGCCACCACATGTAGACCAAGAATTAGGCCACTGAGTAGAGGAATGCAGAGGTCAGCTGAGAGAGGGACAGAAGATAGATCTTGTTGACATTAGTGGAGCCCAAATCAAACCATTCCCGAAGAGAGTCCCATTCTGGACTCCTTCCTTAAGTGAGCCCATGAACTCCCTTATGCGTTAAACCAATTTTGGTGGAGTTTGTTTTCATCTTCAACAGAAGAGAGTACTAATTGAGGAAGGATCACTCGCTGCCACTCTACGTTGTGGGGTGTTGGAGATAGAGCTTGTCCATTAGATGGCTGTTATGTAAAACAAGGGCAGAAGGGAAAACTGGCAAGCTATGGGCAGTTTTATACTCTGAGAAGATATAAAAGACTCTCTCCCCAACGTAGGGCATATTCTGTAGGTTCTGCTAGTTACCTATTCTGATATTTGTTCTTTCCTCTTAAACTTTTGATTATAGCTGGACACATGACCAACTTTTTTAAAAATTGAAGTATAGTTGGCAAACAATATTATATTAGTTTCAGATATACAGCACAGTGCTTCAACATTTTATTTACATTACCAAGTGACCGCCATGATAAGTCTAGCTACAATATACCACCATACACAGTTGTTAGCAATATTATTAACTATAGTCCCTATGTGGTACCTTACACCCCCATGACTTAACTTATTTTATAACTGGAAGTTTGTACGTATATCCCCTTCCCTATTTTGCCCAGCCCTCACCTTTTCCTCTGGCTATTGCCAAATTGTTCTCGGTATCTGGGGGTCAGTTTCTCTTCTGTTTTGTTTGTTCATTTCTTTTGTCTTATAGATTTCACATAGAAGTGAAATCATGCAGTATTTGTCTTTCTCTATCTGGCTTATTTCACTTACTATAATACCCTCTATGTCCACCCATGTTATTGCAAATGGCAAGATTTTATTCTTTTTTATGGTTGAGTAGTCTTCCATTGTATGTACACACTACATCTTCTTTATCCATTCATCTACTGATGGACGCTGAAGTGGCTTCCATATCTTGGCTATTGTAAATAATACTGCAGTGAACACAGGGGCGCATATATCTTTTTGAATTGGTGATTTGGTTTGTTTGGATAAATACTGAGAAGTGGAATTGCTGGATTGTACAGTAGTTCTTTTTAAAAATTTTTGAGGAACCTCCATACTGTTTTCCATAGTGGCTGCACCCTTTTGCATTCCTGCCAACCATGCACAAGGGTTCCTTTTTTCCCACAAGTGTTGTGAAGTGATGTCTCTTTGTGGTTTTGATTTGCATTTCCCTGATGCAGAGTGAAGTTCAGCATCTTTTCTTGTGTCTGTTGGCCGTCTGGATGTCTTCTTTGGAGAAATGTCTATTCAGGTCCTCTGCCCATTTTGAAGTTGGATTATTTGTTTGTTTGGGTTTTTTTGGATATTGAACTGGGTATTTTGTATATTAACCCCTTATCATTTATATCATTTGCAAATATTTTCCCCCATTCAGTAGGGTGCCTTATTGTTTTGTTGGTGGTTTCCTTTACTGTGCCAAATCTTTTTAGTTTGATGTCGTCCTATTTGTTTATTTTTTCTTTTGTTGCCCTTGCCTAAGGAGACAGATCCAAAAAAAATATTGCTAAGACCGATGTCAAAGAGCTTACTGCTAATGTTTTCTTCTAGGAGTTTTATGGTTTCCGGACATGACCAATTAAAAAAAAAAAGCACATTATCAGACACCTTTGTGATTCAGTGTGGACGTACCGCGGAACTCTGATCAATGGGGTTTAAGCTCCTCCACATAGTTTTGTCTAAAAAGATAGTCGGCATGGGTCCTTTACCTTTTTTTTTTGGTCTTTTCCTTCATTCTGCTACCTAAAATCTGCATGGGATAGCTGGGCCTCTAATTAACATCTTGTATCATGAGACCAGGGCTCTATCTTGGAAATGGCAGACCCAGGAGCTAAAAGGAGCTCTTAGGGCCTTCAGGGAGGAAGCCATTTTACAGCCAGGGCTTGCCTACACCTGAATATTCCTTCACAAAGCAATAAACCCCTTGCTTAGGTCATTGTTATTGTGAGTTTTTATTAGTGTCAAGCCTCATCCTAACCATGACTTCCTGATGGCAGCTCTAAGCATATGTTTTACAAGAAATTAAATTATTTTCTTAATCTCTCCTTGACACTATGAAAACTGAAAATAGATACAGTCAATGTATGCAAAGTCCATACAGTGTGGATCTATTCTTTCAATATAATATATAAATAATTACATAAGTTACATGAATGTTAAAGTTAAATTCAAGGCGAGCCAAAATGATCTCGTTCTTTCTGCGTGCCCAGTGCTATTCTAGGCCAATGGGATTTGTCCATGATAAAGGTGTGAATGTGATACACGCATTTAATCTAGAGTCACAAAACCAATTAAATCGCATGTTTGAAGATGGCATTTTGGGGGTATTTTAGGGGAGGAATGAAAAGCAAGCTGTTATGCATATTATAGTTTGGATAAATGCTGTTTATAATGGTACAAACACAGCCTGAAAGCCCCTGTCTCACAATAGCTATGATTCTGATTCTGCAGGTATGTGTCAGGGCTGAAATTAGTAAATAACATGGGAATCAATGGATTCGATTCTATTTGCCTCACAGAGGTACTTTACATTCCTGGGTGAATTTGAAAGAAAACAAGTAGTTTTTAGCTTTAAAATCTGGAAGCTTAATGAATGTCATGTAATCCATGAAAAATTTTAAAATAGGTTTTTTTTTTTGTTTGGTTTGTTTGTTTGTTTAGTAATTTCTCCCACAGTGGGTAAATAAAATGTTCACACCCATGTGAATGGAGACTGGGGTGGAAAACGAAAATGAAAAGAGCCCGTGGCAGGGTGGGGGAGGGGGCGCCTGGGTGGCTCAGTGGGTTAAAGCCTCTGCCTTCGGCTCAGGTCATGATCCCAGGGTCCTGGGATCGAGCCCCGCATTGGGCTCTCTGCTCCGCAGGGAGCCTGATTCCTCCTCTCTCTGTCTCTCTGCCTCTCAGGGTCCTGTGATCTCTGTCTGTCAAATAAATAAATAAAATCTTTAAAAAAAAAAAAAGAAAAGAGCCCCTGGGAAGTTGGTGCTGGTAGAAATTGGAAATAGCAGCCATGTCCCTTTAGCTTGGTGACTGCCATCTAATCACACATTCATACACGGGAGTTAATGGTGGACATGACTTGTTTGGTTGGTGAATGTCACCTTCCAAGGTGTGGTGGAGTTCCTGGAAGAAGTAAGTGTTCTTCAGGTGTGAGGGACGCGGAGAAGTAGGAGGAAAACAAGGCAGGATGGATATAATCATTTACTGTGACGTGTAACAAACCACCCTACAGCTTAGTGCCTGAAACCAATGACCATCTATTTGACATCCGATTCTGGGGGTCGGAAATTTAGGCGAGGTTCTGTTTTGGGCTGGTCTTCCTCATGTGTCCTCATGTGCAACCCCTTGGTTGACTGAGCGCATCTCGTGGGGGTTGGCGGCTGTGGGTTGGAGTATCTTGAAGCTCTTCCACATGGTGTCTCATCCTCTACGAGGCTAAGAGTGGCTGATTTCCACAACTACGGGGCAGAGTTTCAAGAGCAAGTGGAAACACGGGAGGCCTCCCGAGGGTGAGTATTGGTCTGCTCTTCTGTTACTTCCACAGCGAGCTATTGAGCTAGGCAAACAACCAGGCTGCACGAGAAGGGTGCCAGGTCACACGTCCAAGGGCATGGATACAGGGAAGGGGAAAGTGTAGACATTTTTCAAGCAGTTCACCAAATGGACAGTATTGAGAAACTGAAGGGAGATGGGCTTGATTTGTTGTTGCACAAGTGAGCACAAGAGTAGGAAGAAATAAAAAAGGATACAGGCAAGAGAGAAAGAAGGGCATCAAAGAGCAGTGAGAGGTTAGAATGTGATACGAATAGCAATGGGGAACACCGGAAGAGCCTTGAGCAAGACAGAAATGTGGAGGAAGCAGAGGGCACGTATGAACAACCGCAAAGTTATAGGGGACTTCTGGCTGAGGGCCTAGCGAGATAAGTAGAGCGTTTGTATCTCTGGGTTTCCGAGTTAATGATGCCAGCAGAGTCCAGACCAGCCAAATTGTAGTGGATTTATTATTTACATTACAACTGCATTTAAAAATGAAAACATATGTCTACGTTTTCAATGCCTTAGAAAATACCATTGAACATGCTGTAGAATTTTATATCCAGTAACAGGATGCAATTTCCCTATCAAATAAAATTGCTGTTTGTTTTGTGTACTCTATATGATTATGGAAATTTATCAGCTATGGTGAAGTCAACTGCCATGAGCAGGGCTCTTAATGGGAGCCCTTCTCTCCCACCCCCCAAAATCCCGATTCCCTTTCTGTTTATGTGGAGATGGGTTTATGCTAATAATAGACTTTTCTGTTGTTGTTTTGTTTTGATGCAATATAACCTGATTCATAGGAGAAAGGCAGCTGGTTTTTTTTGTTTTTTTTTTTTTTTTTAAGGCAGCTGTTTTTAAAGCTTTCTGGTGGAATTGATAGTGTGCTAAAAGAACTCTAGCAAGGGAAGCTCTTGGTGGGTCTCCTATAGTCTCACTTCCCTCCTCCTGCCTCTGCTGATAACACATCATGGAAACCAACAATAAGAAGTTTGCTTAAGGCCCAGTTAATTTTGCTGACTTCTGCAAAGTATGCCTGATTTAGTTCCTAGTGATTGTAAGAGTAATGATAACTTATAGTATGGCTGGGCAGTTTTGTAAGAAACCCCTTCATCCAGGAGCAATTAGAGGTGTTCTTTCTTTCTTCTTCTTCTTCTCCTTCTTCTTCTTCTTTTATTGCAATGTGACAACAGCAAGTACCCAGATTCTGTTAGCAAATAATGTGATTTCTCAGCTTGGGTTCTGGACTAACAGTGTTACAGGGTGTGTGTCATGAGCTATGAGATGAAGTTAATAGTCGCATGTTTTGAAAAATATACAGGGTTTGAGTCTGGCAGTTCCTATTTTCTCTAAAAGTAGTCGTCCAGTCTTGCCCCCTTTGTTTTAACTTGTGGTCTCAGGCTTGGCTGATTTCAGACTTTGAGCAGGAGGGTCAGACTGGCTGACAAGGCAAGAAGAAATACGGTGGGAGGGTCCTTCCCTGCGCAGGACCCTGGAGGGTGGAAATTTAACCTGTAGGTCCGAGAGACTTTGTAGGGAAAAATATTCAGAAAATAATCCACATCCATAAAGTGAGCATTAAAAGAGCACATGAGTGTTTCCAGTAGCGTGCCTTTGTTGTAAAACCATGTCAATGAACCCCCGTGACTGGGAGCATGACCTTGAGGTTAGTTTCCACTGCCTTTAAGCTGCATGACTGTGGGCAATTCTCTTCACCCTCAGTCCCAGGTTAATAATATCTCATAAAATTGTGGCAAACATTGAATGAGACAACGTATGTGGTGCACAGAGCTCGGCACATAGCAAGTGCTCAGTCTCCGTGATGGCATCATCGTCATTAACCAGCCTCCGGACGTCCGCTTCCTTATCCTGCCATTCAAGGCCCAAGTCCATGAGCCTGGCTTCCCCTGTTGTCTGACGTGGATTAGTAGTAGGTGCTAGCAACAGAGCAGGCCCTCAACAAGTTCCTGAGAAACAAGAGAAAGAATCCATTAACGTTATAATTATAGTGGGATGTGTGTGTGTGTTTGTGTGTGTGTGTGTGTGTGTGTCTCCTTAAAAGGAAGATTCAACTCTCAAACATTAAAGTGTGTGTGTGTGTGTGTGTGTCTAAGATTTTTATTTACTTGACAGAGAGAGAGAGACAGCCAGAGCGGGAACACAAGCAGGGGGAGTGGGAGAGGGAGAAGCAGGCTTCTCATCAAGCAGGGAGCCTGAAGCTGGGCTCCATCCCAGGACTCTGGGATCATGACCTGAGCCAAAGTCAGACGCTTAACGACTGAGCCACCCAGGTGCCCCATTTAAGTGTTTTTGATGACACACAACTGGACTGGTCACCAAAGATTTCTTTGCATCAGGAATTTACTTATGTGTTTGTTTGAAAATCTTAAATGAACCCAATAGCAAGTGAATAAAAGCCTCATCACTCTCAGAGGCACCCAGGCCCTCACTGACTTCTCTGTCTCATTCCTAAGGCCTCCTGGAGCCTCCCTGTGCCTGTGGAATCCCAGGGCTCAGAGGACTCACGGTGAATACTCTTACTCTAAAGAGTCACGAAAACAAATGTCTCAGTTTACTGTATGCTATTCCACAGTCTTAATAATGCTTTTTTTTTTTTTTTTTAAAGAGGCAAGTTTCAAACTAGAAACTGAACTTCAGGTAACGTGTACATTGCATAATTTCAGACATCCCAGCCACCACGACCTGGCAATAATATACGCTGTTTTTCAGGGAAGGAATCTAAAATTATGAAGTATAGAAAACATCAAGCTTATGTTCGATCGCAGTGAAGTCTCTGACTTCCTGTACTCTGGTCTCACATCTCTCTACATCCCAAGACTTCTGGTGACGTTACCTTCTTTCTGATTGGTTACCTTCTTTCCCTTGGTGCCCCTAATTGTATGACCTCCCTTAACTTTGAGTGACCTCCCTCCTCTCCTTGTTTAAATCCTCTGCATCTTCTGAGTCCTAAGACAAATTCTGTCTCTTCTAGGGCGCAGTTTCCCACCACTGTTTCTATTATTTAGATCCACACAAGTGAGCATTTAATTGTTTTGTGTTAGCTTTTTCTTCCTAAATAGGTCACATTCTCCTTCAGGGTAAAGAGAATGCTTTAGTCTCCCTTGCTTCTCACTTGGAGCCTCTCCAAGTGATAGATACGGATATGTAGTAGGTGCTGATTAAGTATTTGTGGATTGATTTCCTGCAAAGGGGTAGCACGGACTACCAGGAGAGCGCTAAGCCCAACCAAGGCAGTGCCCTGGATCTCCCTGTGGGAAGATGCTCTTAAGGGAATAGGAGAAATCCTTCAGAGAGCCCCTTGAGCTGCTGTGCTGTTTTGAGTGTGCTTTTAATGAGGGGCACGTGGTGGTGGTGATGTGGGGCTGTGGGAGGGACTCTTCTCCTCTCTGGGGTGAGGGCAGGGGGTGGAGTACTCCCCAGGGGCACAGAGACTCTGGGGCAGGGGCATCTGAGTAGGATGTGGATGGAAGAAGGAATGCTTGCACATTTATGCCTGCATCCAAGTTCGTGTAAAGTATGGCTCTCACCCACAGACCAGGATGGGGATGCCTTATGAGATAGAGAGAGACAGAGAAGAGAGGTCCTTTTTGGAATAAATAATATTCTCTTAAGTTGGAGTGGGGTATGCTGATAGAAGGAGCTTGCTTGAGCAGGGGTGAAGTGTGACTGAGAATTAGCCCCAGTCCCCCAACCCCCCACATCTAGCCTCTTCCCAGTGTACCCAGTTTAGAAACTCCTTTCCAGGGTACATGCTGGGCAGGGTGTCGCTAAGCAATTCTTCATTAAGGGTAAAGCTTCAGCTCAGCAATCAGACAACAAAAAGAAATTAAAGGCATCCAAATCGGCAAAGAAGAAGTCAAACTATCACTCTTTGCAGATGATATGATACTTTATACGGAAAACCCAGAAGACTCCACTCCAAATCTGCTAGAACTTGTACAGGAATTCAGTGAAGTGTCAGGATATAAAATCAATGCACAGAAATCAGTTGCATTTCTATACACCAACAACAAGACAGAAGAAAGAGAAATTAAGGTGTCCATCCCATTTACAGTTGCACCCCAAACCATAAGATACCTAGGAATAAATGTAACCAAGGAGGCAAGGAATCTGTACTCAGAAAACTATAAAGTACTCATGAAAGAAATTGAGGAAGACACAAAGAAATGGAAAAACGTTCCATGCTCATGTATTGGAAGAACAAATATTGTGAAAATGTCTATGCTACCTAAAGCAATTTACACATTTAATGCAATCCCTATCAAAATACCATCAACTTTTTTCAAAGAAATGGAACAAATAATCCTAAAATTTATATGGAACCAGAAAAGATCTCAAATAGCCAAGGAATGTTGACAAAGAAAGCCAAAGTTGGTGACATCTCAATTCCAGACTTCAAGTTCTATTACAAAGCTGTCATCATCAAGACAGTGTGGTACTGGCACAAAAACAGACACATAGATCAATGGAACAGAATAGAGAGCCCAGAAATAGACCCTCAACTCTATGGTCAACTAATCTTCGATAAAGCAGGAAAGAATGTCCAATGGAAAAAAGACAGTCCTTTCAACAAATGGTGTTGGGAAAATTGGACAGCCACATGTAGAAGAATGAAACTGGACCATTTCCTTACACCACACACAAAAATAGACTCAAAATGGATGAAAGACCTCAATGTGAGACAGGAATCCATCAAAATCCTTGAGGAGAGCACAGGCAGCAACCTCTTTGGCCTCAGCCACAGCAACTTCTTCCTAGAATCATCGCCAAAGGCAAGGGAAGCAAGGGCAAAAATGAACTATTGGGACTTCATCAAGATCAAAAGCTTTTGCACAGCAAAGGAAACAGTCAATAAAACCAAAAGACAATGGACAGAATGGGGGAAGATATTCACAAGTGACATATCAGATAAAGGGCTAGTATCCAAAATCTATAAAGAACTTATTAAACTCAACACGCAAAGAACAACTAGTCCAATCAAGAAATTGGCAGAAGACATGAACAGACATTTCTGCAAAGAAGACATCCAGATGGCCAACAGACACACGAATAAGTGCTCCACATCACTCGGCATCAGGGAAATACAAATCAAAACCACAATGAGATATCACCTCACACCAGTCAGAATGGCTAAAATTAACAAGTCAGGAAATGACAGATGCTGGTGAGGATGTGGAGAAAGGGGAACCCTCCTACACTGTTGGTGGGAATGCAAGCTGGTACAGCCACTCTGGAAAACAGCATGGAGATTCCTCAAAAAGTTGAAATAGAGCTACCCTACAACCCAGCAATCACACTACTGGTATTTACCCTAAAGATACAAACGTAGTGATCCGAAGGGGCACGTGCACCCAAATGTTTATAGCAGCAATGTCCACAATAGGCAAACTATGGAAAGAACCTAGATGTCCATCAACAGATGAATGGATAAAGAAGATGTGGTATTTTATATATATATATATGTATATACATACATATACATATATATATGATGTGTACACACACACACACACACACACACACACACACACACACACACCCCCAGTGGAATACTATGCAGCCATCAAAAGAAATGAAATCTTGCCTTTTGCAACAATGTGGATGGAACTAGAGGGTATTATGCTGAGTGAAATAAGTCAATCAGAGAAAGACAATTATCATACGATCTCCCTGATATGAAGAATTTAAGAGGCAATGTGGGGGGTTTAGGAGGTAGAGAAGGGAAAAATGAAACAAGATGGGATTGGGAGGGAGACAAACCATAAGAGACTCTTAATCTCACAAAACAAACTGAGGGTTGCTGGGGGGAGGGGTAGGGAGAGGGTGGTTGGGTTATGGACATTGGGGAGGGTATGTGCTATGGTGAGTGCTGTGAAGTGTGTAAACCTGGCAGTTCACAGACCTGTACCCCTGGGGCTAATAATACATTATATGTTAATAAAAAATAAAAAATGTAAAAAAAAAAGAGTAAAGCTTAAGGGTCCTCAAGAGAAGGAGACAAAGGAAAAGCCCGCTAGCAGGGCTCAATGGGCACAGGAGGAGGAAAGCTCCTTCCTCTTCCCTGGGGAGAGAGGGCTGTGTGGACACAAGCCTCTGTGAGCACAAGCTTGAGCCTGTGGTTACCGTGAGCAGCCCAGGCACACGCAGACCCACGGACGTGGGTGAGGCCTCTGTACTTCAGCCATCAGACTGTATAGAGTCTGAAGGGGTGAATGGTATAGGGGGTGAATTGCCCTATTTGAGATATTTGAACAAGTATCGCTTACTCGTTTAGCTAAATATTCAATAAGAAGGGGAGGCTGAGGATTTTTGGGTCTATAGACATCAGTGATGACCACCAGCAGAAATGGACCCCAATCCTGGGGGCGGGGGGTGGAATGCTGGTGAAACACGTACACGACTTTGCTGTCCATTGGCGATAACTCTCAGCAAGGGTCACCTGGAAAGTAAGCACAGATTGCTTCTTTATTAGATGGAACGGCCTCTGATGTGGATAGTTTAGTTCTGAAGTGGAGTTTTTGTTCCTGTGGTAGGCCCTAAATATTTCCTTTCACAAATTTTTTTTTTTTTCCAAAGCAATACCTCTGAAATGATCACGGAACCCACGAAAGATTCACACACACACACACGCCCTCATTCCTTTACCTCTCGTCTTGGATCCTTGACTTGTGCTTCGGCTTCCTAACTCTCAGGATCGTTTCTGTTTCTCTTTCTGGGGGAACTTTATATCTTCAGATGGGTCTCACCCAGGGGCTCTTTTTGTTTTTGTTTTTAATTAAGTAAACTCTATGCCCAGCTGGGGGCTCAAACTCACGACCCTGGGATCAAGAGTCACAGGCTTTACTGGCTGAGTGAGCCAGGTGCCCCCAGGGGATCTTAAGCGTTGTAAAGTCTTGGGGATCAATGAGGTCCTCCTTTCCCAACTATCTGTGTGAGGCTGGATGTTCTTCAAATACATAATTAAAACAACATATTGCAACAAATTGAGTGCTGGGGCAGAGAATCTAGTGCTGTTTTATTAAGACAGACGTTAAAGATTTACAAAAACATAAAACAGCATTACTTTTCTCTCTAATTTTTGTTTTGGAAAATAGAGGTGATTTTGTAAAATAAAAAATGCTATTTATGTTGTCGAAGTCTTGTTGATATTAACATGTAATGAATTTACTGTTCTTTCAAAATGAAACACTGCATGAACATTGGACAGTTTTCTGTTTTCATTTCTCCTGTGGTCAACACAGATAGAGATAACTCACATGAACGAAAGATCATTGGAGTTCTCTGATGGTTGAGAATGTAAAGGGGTCCCAAGACCACAGAGTTTGAGAACGGTTTCTCCAGGGAAGACCTTTTGTGTTCTGGAACCACGGCAGGAACAGTGACCCTTAGTGAGGGTAAATAAATTTCCGGGACATGCTAACCCCAGAAAGATGGGCTCTTCATCTTGAAACCAACAGCCTGACTTTACTCTGGAACTCAGGCATCAGGCATCCCCAGCGAGGCGCGGCTGTTTCCACGAGTTTTGTTTCTGTATTTTGCAGCGCTGTTTGATCATATCACATTCTTCCTTGCTGACTCAAGACACGGGGCACCACTTACCACAGATCTTTCTTCCTCCCGTGGGAGTCTACACGAAGCGCTCCGTAGTCCCTTGCACAATAGAAACAAGAGGACGCGTGCTTCTTTCAGAGGTTTCATCAGGAAACAAAAGTGCGGGGACTCGGGTTTTGGTCTGGGACCTTCTGTTGCCTTCAGAAAGCGCATAATTTTGGGTGGATGAATTCATGCCTTGGAAATGGAAAATTATAGTTCATCTTGCCAGAAGTTATGAAGAAAAAGAACTCTCTCTCTCTGTGTCGTCTGTACAATCCTGGCCACTCTCCTCAGGAGCTGCCGAAGTCCCTTCCGTAGCTGACTGCCGAGGAAGAGGGGTCGTGAGGCAGGTTCAGCTGAGGTTGGAGAACGTGGCTGTCTTCTGTGGCCGAGTGGCGGGCCATCCTACGACCAGGGCGTCTCTGGGAAAAAGCAGACCCCTTCTCTCAGGTAGATCCTTTTCACCACAGGGCGGAGACTGCGGAGCTGAGTCAACACCACTCAATGATGGGTCCTGAATTGTCCAGTTAGATGCTTCAGACTTTCTTTCCTGGCGAGGAATGAGCGAGAATGTGCAGAGAGGTGAGGCACACGAACGCAGGCGCTATTCCGTCTGTGTAGGCACAAGCACTATCCCCAGACATATTCCTTTATTCATCCAAGGGTTCCTGAGGGCCTGATCTATGGCTGACACTCTTGCTGCTTCTGAGAGAACCAGCCGTGAGTGGGGAGTTTCCACTGGGCAGTGGGGGAGAAGCTGGGAGGCCAACAGCCAGTCTGTTCGCAGCCTAGACACACCCAAGGCTTGCTCTCCAAGGATTACACAATAATCCTGGGTGGGGGGGCGGTCAGAGGTCTCAGTGAGATCCTGAGTAGATCTTAAAAATCCTCATCACAAGAACAAGAAAGGAAGAGACCTGTCACGGTGTATGGTGCCGGAGGTCAACCGGACTTAGCATAGTGATTCATTTTGCAATGTGTACAAATATCAAATCATTATGTCCCCCACCTGAGACTAACGTAATGCCACATGCCAGTCATACCTTGATCATCACCCTGTCATCATCATCATCAGTATCCAGCCTCTAGGTTCATGAGCTCAAAGCTGGGGCAGTAGGTCAGCACCTCAGACACATGAAGGACGAGTAAGGGGGTTGTGCTAGACAGCTGTCTGGCTCCCTGGCTTCCAGATTTGCAGCCTCCCTCTAGGAGCCAGCAGGTGTTCTGTGGACAGACGATAATGTTTGCTTCAGGGCCAAGGCCAGAGTGATCAGAGTTGGGTTTCCGAAAGAGAATGTTGTACTTGCTTCTACCTACCTGTGCTAAATGCAGGCACTAGTCCCAGGATGGTTGCCGGGACTCCCAGTCTAAACTGTCAAGGCCTCCCCCTTTCTGGAGGATGGAACCAAGAACGCTTGGTCCCCTACCTCAGCACCCGTGGCAGCTTGGCTCCTGCCATCATCTGTCATCCCAGGCTGAGTCTCTCCAACATTCCTTGCCCCTGTGTGTGGTGCTCTGCTCCCCCTGCAGGAGGACACCGCCCTTCTCCTGACGCCACCCTCCCTGGTGGCTCGTCCTCCTCTGAGCATCGTGATACGAGCTCCAGTGTTCCTGGAGGGTATCCCTCCTCAGCCCAGTGCATCACCATCCTGTTGGTCTAAGGGTCTTATTCTTTGCATTTTGCAGTGGACTCCACTGAAAAATTTAGACAAGTCCCCCTCAGTGAGAGTGGCAAGTCCTCAATGGCCACCTTCCGGTGATTCATCAGCTGTATTCTTCTCTCTCTCTGAACCAGGGTCTGAACGTGGATCATGTGTTGGGTGATCAAACAGTTTGTGGTCCAAAGTGTGACAATTTGAAGCATGCGTGGAAGCGCTGGGAGTAATGACACACCAGGGGTACATCGGGATTGGAAGGAAAGACTTTCTGTTTTTTCCTCCAACATTCCTCATTTCTTTAGGGCTAGTGGTCAGGTGCCCAATGATTAGTCCAACAGTTTCCTTCTTATTTTTCTCCCAAGAAAGCCTGGGAAGTCCTCAAGGAAATCATACTTCTGGTGACCTGTTCTGCTAAAATAAAAAAAGTAGCTAACATCTATATAGTACTTACCATAAGTTAAGCACTGGTTCTATGTGTTTTTACATGTGTTAACTTATTCAAGTCTCACCATCTCCCGAGACTGGTGGTCTAGTTTTATTCCCATTTTACAGATGAGACAGCAAGAACAGAGGTTAAACAAGTTTGTGAGCTAGTTTGGATGGCTAGGAAGGAGTGGAGCAAGATTGGAACTTGGGAGGCTCCAGAACCCATGCATATGAACACCGCCCACCCTGCCCCCTCCTGCAGCTTATTCATTTAGTCCAGCCACATTTATCGAGGACCTTGTATGTGCCTGGGCGTGTTCTGGGTATGGCAGTGCCAACACCAATGGCCACGATGCCTGCCTCCGTTCCCCATGGAGAGGCTGGGTCCGACCCACCCTCTAGGGAAAGTAATGTGTAGGGTCTCCTCTAGGGAGGGTAAACGCTACCCTTGCAGAGTATGTGTGTGCTTTTTTTTAAAATTCTGCTTACAAGTTATCCTGTTTGGATGGCTTCTGCCAGGTTACCTTGGTTCCCATTTCCCAGACTTCCTTATTAGGGGCCGTCCTTTGAACCTGTAAACAAAGTCTTTCAATCAGAGGCAGTGGTCCCAAAGCAAGGGAGTGTTCTCAGCAGGCAGGGAGGGTTAATCAGAGCATTCTGGTGGCTCTCTCTGTGATGGCCAATATCCCATGTTCTCCTGTTTGGGGGTGCTCTGGCTTTCCGGAGGGGAGGAAGGGAGTAGAGTCTCCAGGCAGTTTTTTTTTTTAAATATACTCCTCAAAACGTCTGAGATGTATGACAACCATATACAATTTGGGCAATCCTGGTAGAGTTTTTTTTTTTCCTCTAAGAATTCATAATGTCTAAACACAGGCATTCGCATAAAACGAGGGGAAGGTTTTAATCTTGGAGTGGTACAAAGAACTTTTTTTTTTTTTTTTGGCACCAGCACAATTGTGAGAAACAGAGCGCTTATTGTTTAGCCGGTCAGGGCTCTGCTGGCCAAGAAAATGCTGATGAAGTAGTTCTTGTGTGGGGGTGCGTGTGTGAGGGGGTGCGGGGTGGGGGTGTCCTCAGAGAAAATGAGAAAGCCAATGGATAAGTGTGTTTCATTTAGCCCACTCTTCAAGATGTCCTTAGCGGTGTGAGGGCAATGATGTGCACATGCCTGTGTGTGTTTAAAGTGAGAAAAATTACTAAGACGAACAAGGACCACTAGTGCCCTGTCCCGGCTCGATGGTGTTGTTTTGTCTACTTTGATTTGTATGGTGCTGTGCTCAGGACAAAGGACATGGACGTCCCTTCTCATCCGAGTCCCACACCACCTCCAGATTATGATATTTGACACACTCTGAAGGAAGTGAGGATGTTAGAACCATGTGTTTCCAGACAGGGCATTGCTCAAGCATAGTTTTCCCTAAATGAAGAACGATCGAGTATGTTCAGGTTAACCTGTTATCAAACTGAGTCGAGGGCTGCTTTTTGAGGGCCCACCTGACGAGACGTCCATCCACTGACCCTTCGTAGTGCTTAGGGGTTGACCGTGACCAACGTCACCTCCAATCCTCATACAGACTCACAGAGCTAGGTGATGATGGGCTATGTTATGGATGGGAAGACTAAGGCTCAGAGAGTGTCGATGACTTCTTTTAAGTATTATTATTATTATTATTATTATTTTTAGAGATTTTATTTATTTGTTTGACAGAGATCACAAGTAGGTAGAGAGGCAGGCTGGTGGGTGGGGGGGAAGCAGGCTCCCTGCTGAGCAGAAAGCCCGATGCAGGGCTTGATCCCAGGACCCTGGGATCATGACCTGAGCCAAAGGCAGAGGCTTAACCCACTGAGCCACCCAGGCGCCCCTCTTTTACGTATTAGATCCAGGATCCAAGCCAAAGGTGGTCAGAGAGCACCAGTTTGCCATAGGCCTACCCCATTTCTTCCTGGGAATGCTGGATAGACTCTTAGGGAAAGTTCTTCCTGATGTGTTCACACAAGATTAATGAACTTTACAGTTGGGAATGGAAACTCCTAGAGAACAGGGTGTGTGTGTGTGTTTGAGAGAGACGGAGACAGAGACAGAGACCCAGAGTCTTGTTAATGTAGATTAAGCACAGTCCTACACCGCAAAGCAGTCCTCCCCCCATTTTATCATAAAACTTTTCAGATACACAGCAAAGATGAAAGAATTTTATAGTGAACATATGTATACTTACACTTACGTTCTGCCATTAATATTTTACTATAATCGGGACGCCTGGGTGGCTCGGTTAAGCGGCTGCCTTCGGCTCAGGTCATGATCCCAGCGTCCTGGGATCGAGTCCCACATCGGGCTCCTTGCTCGGTGGGGAGCCTGCTTCTCCCTCTGCCTCTGCCTGCCACTCTGTCTGCCTGTGCTTGCTTGCTCTCTCTCCCTCTCTCTCTGACAAATAAATAAATTAAAAAAAAATTTTACTATACTCATTTTACCATGCATCTATCTTTCCATCTAATCCTGTCTAAACACACCTCCATCATCAGGCCTCTATCTTTACTTGACATATTTCAAGACTTTTAAAAAGGTTTTTATTTATTTATTTGTCAGAGTGAGAGAGAGCGAGAGAGAAAACACCAGCTTGGGGATTGGCAGGTACAGGGAGAAGCCGACTTCCCGTTGAGCAGAGAGCCTGAAGCGGGCCTCGATCCCAGGACCCTGGGATCATAACCTGAGCCGGAGGCAGATGCTCCACCAACTGAGCCACCCAGGCGTCCCTCTTGATGCATTTCAAGATAAATTGCAGATATCAGTGGACTTCCCACTAAATAATTCATAAAGCACATGTACAAGTTAAGTTCAGTATTTGTTTATAGTTTTCTTTTGATGTGAAATTTACATGCACATTTACTGAGTTTTGCTAAATACCCCAGCCCCCTTCAAGACAAAAACCACTCCCATCTCCCCAGGTCCCTGACACCTCTTCCAGTCCATTCCTGCCCCACATCCCTCCCTGACAGAGACAGCCGCTGCTCTGAATTTTCTACCACTGGGCTCTTGTGGGAGGCTTCGTTCACTGGGCATCACGTTTTCAAGACACCCAGCCATCCACACTGTTGTGCACATCAGGAGTGTGTTCCCTTCATTTCATCCTACGGACACGGACACGCTGTCAGTTCGTTTATGTTTTCCCACTGACGGGCTTTTCTCCGTTTTAGCATTTCATGAATAAAGCTCTTACGAATATTCTCGTACCAGTCTTTTTGGGAATATATATTTTATTGCTCTTGGGTAAGTGCCTGGGAGAAGCTTGCTGAGCCATAGGGTAGATGTATGTTTAGTTTTATAAGGAACTGGCAGACCCTTTCAAAGCCGTCAGCCCATTTCCTAGTACCACCAATAACGCCTGCAGTTCGGGCTGCTCCGCAAGCCCGCGGGGGCTTGCGGGTGTCTGTCATTTACAATGTAGCCATTCTGGGGCGTGTCTAGGTGCGCAGTCGGTGCAGCTCTGATGATCGCCACGGTGGAGGGGTAGATGTCTCTCTAGCACAAAGTACAGTTGGTACTCCTCAGGTTTTGCTCAGAAACTCATCACTTTAGCTCTCTCAGTCCCCGCCCCCCTGTTTTTTGATTGACAGATGGAAGCGCTTGGGGGCAGTTCTGATTTTCAGGCTAATGCTCTTTGGACAATAAGGGCACTGAGGGCTTCTTTGTGTGGCCTGGCTGCTTCGCTTGAACGCTGGCGACATTTCGTATCTCCCCTTCTTTGTCAGACGAACTTCTTAGGCCAGATTGCAATTTCTCTTCCTTTTCAGAGTCACCACCCAACGAAAGGCTGATGATTCAGATGTCCAGAGAGGCAGACTCCAAATAAAATGTAGAATAAACAGTTTTGAAGACTTAGAACTTTCTTTTCTGTTGTTACTTCTCCAGCCTTGTCTGATTCCCACAGAATAGTATGGGAGGAGGGGGGACCCAAACAAACAAGGAGCTTAGAGTTAAGAGAGCTGGCCTTTGAACTTAGCTGTGTGGTTAATGACGCTGGGTCATTTCATCCATCTGGATTGGGTGCCTTGACTTTTTTTGGACCACAGTTTCCTTGCTGGTAGAACAAGGCTGAAACCAATGATATTTAAGGATTTGTCCTTTTTTTGACATTTCCAAATAACTTTCTACTTTGTTGAGAAGGTAAGAAACTTGGTAACGGTTTAACTTAAAGATTCTACTTAAAACAATTTAAGTGATCCTACGATAGTTCCTTCATCCCCTCTATCACTTTAATGATGCCCCGATATAGTCATGGAAACAGGTATCTCTTTTATATTTGGACTTAAAGGTTTCCTTAATTAAGCCTTTGAATGTTATCAGAGTCTGCAGTTCACGCTGGTAGAAGGATTTTGCCTCAGTGATGGAAATGCTGGGTGAGCTTGTATTTGATTTACCTATGCTCTGGGATTTGGGGGGGGCAGTCTAGGTGTTTGCACCTCATTAAGTTTTTCCTGCTTATGTTGTTATTCTTTGCTGTCCAGTTGTATTCTATCATTGGGGGGGATATGGCGAAGAGAAGAGTGTAGGAAAGAGTGTTTCAGTCGTTGCCTTCTGTCTGCAGGCAATCATTCTGAGCAGGAAGGAAGGAAGATGGAAATAGCTAGAGAGGATTGGCTTCAGGGAAAATGGACAGCCCAAATCTCAGCGAAAAAGAGATCGGGGTTGGAGAGAGAATTTGCCGATAAAGGTGTTTTCCCCAGCACTGCTGCTAATGCCTTGACTGCAAGGGGAGATTTTCCTGGTTTTTATTCCCTGTAGTCACAAGAAAAGAAGGAAACCTTCAGCTAGGGATGGGGGGGGGAGCGGGGAGGGGGGATGCCACCCGCTCCAGCTATCAGGTTTCAAGCACAAAATTCTTGAGCAAACACCCCAGGTGGCTCTCTGCATCACTGTGATTTTTGGTGCTAACCAGAGAGCTCTGCAGAGGATGGTGAAGGTCACATGAAGGTAGAGAAACCGCAAAACAGCACGACGTACCACCCAACTGCAAGCTAATTGGGAAGGAAATGGTTTCAAACCGACAGACTGTGGCCTGATAACCGAAATCTCACAGGGACAAAAGGTTCATGCCATTTAAAGGGGTAGCTTTGCCTATCAAATTGTGCAAACAAAAGAAATGAAAACCCCCTCGTGGGATGGGAAGTTCTATTAGCAGATATTACCATCCTTGCTTTTATGCCCTCCTGTGTCACAAACCCCCGAACATGTGCTGCGTGTCCTCAGGCATTCATTGGTTAATTTACTTATTCAAAGTAAGGCAACAACAACAAAAAAGCAACAGAAAAACCCCAAACAAATTACATACTGGGGCACAGACGGCATTAAGATGCAGTGCACAGTTTTGATATGTGGGTTTTTAAAAGAAATGTGTTTGGTCTGAAATGGTGCATATGCTAAACTCTAGAGAAAGGAAGAAGCCTGCAAAAGCTCTTCTGGGAATTAAAAAAAAAGAAAGAAAGAAAGAAAGAAAAGTCTTTAAAAGTATCATTATTCTGAGAACCAGAAGCACTTGATACAATGTCAGGTACAGCCTCTGTAACCAACAATAGCCATGTTGGGCTCAACTTTAATCAATGTTCCAATAAAGTCCCCTGGAAGAAGCCAATTTCTCTATCGTATGGATGTGGTAAAAGTTAATTACATACTTAATTATAGACCTTGGTTTTGGAGTCTTTATAGAATGCCTACAAAAGTAACCTTGTATATACATCCCCTTATGTTTTAGAGCTGAATTGTAATGAGTGAAATAATACAAAATAATTAATACTTTAAACTTTGATTTTAGTTGGGTCTTCAAAAAGGACCTTTTGGCAAGCTCTTAGGACACTACTTTGTGGCTGATCAGCATTTTGCTAAAGGGCAATCACAAAGTCCAAAAAGTTTAAGACTCATTCATATTCCAAAGGAAGCTGAAGTACAGGGTCCCACCCAACCTTTTCTCTTGTCTCAAAAATGAATTTACGGGTTCTGCCACGGACTCCTGGTCCTGTGTATATTGTGGGTCATTCACGTATTTACTTCAGAATTGGTGATATCACAAAGTTTAACTTTGGTTTGACAACAAGTACTACCTGAGCTGAAAAGAAACCATTGTGAGGGAGAGTAGGAAAAATGTAAATACTTTCCTAGTTACCTCCTATTTTATATTCTTATGGAACAGCCTTCCCAGAGCAATGCTACTACTACACCTCAAAGAAAAAGAAAACCTTGATGTGAAAAGACTTGTTGCTATTTATAATCTTTTTTTAATAATTGAGATTTCCTTTGTGATTTGTATTTTTTAGTCGTTGCTTCACAAGATTTCCCAAACTTGAGAGCATTAAGAGTAAATTGAAAAAAACAAATAAACAAAAAACCAACCCAAAGCAACCAGTTATATTTACAGGGTTTTAAAGTCATTCAGGGACCTTCCCATCCTGTCCAGCAAAGACGCCTCCTCCCCAGCACAAAAGACAGCTCTTGCCTGTATAAAGTTATCATTTGACCTTAAATATTTAGAACAATATCAGGGGTTTGTGAGCAAACTTTACTCACAGAGCTAGGTTTCAGGTGCCTGAGACACGAATACTTGTGTTCCCATGAGAAATGTCTTACCAGCCAAACTGAGTTTTATTTAAATGCTGAATTCTGAGATGAGCACCAGCACCACAGTCAAAAAGTGATTTGAGGGACGCCTGGGTGGCTCAGTTGGTTAAGCGGCTGCCTTCGGCTCAGGTCATAATCCCAGCTTCCTGGGATCGAGTCCCACATCCGGGCAGGGAGCCTGCTTCTCCCTCTGCCTCTGCCTGCCACTCTGTCTGCCTGTGCTCTCTCTCTCTCTCTCTCTGACGAATAAATAAATAAAATCTTTAAAAAAAAAGTGATTTGAGGGGAAAATGAAAACTTATTTGCCCTATAATTTCTCCTCTACCAATTTATCAGAGTACCAGAGTACCAGAGATGACCAATATTTGTAGCCATTACTTGCGTTTAAGGCTCTCTGTCTGGAAGGTCCCTGTTAAAATGCAAATATGCTACTCATCAATCCGTTTGCACCTTCCCATGGATTAGTTTATCAGATGGTGGAAAGAGATTAGGGCCCCAAGGAATGGGAGATAGGAAGTCTAGTTTGATTGGAAAGGAGCTGGGAGAAGTATTTTTCAATAGACTCTCTGCTATCTTGACCCTGTGCCTTTGTGAATGTATATATCTCTGTTGTTTTAAATGCACCTTGCTGACATCGAAACTCAACTCTACCTCAACTGGCCGCTTCAATTCTTATCTCTTCCCGCATTTTCTAAGTTATCAGAGAAGCTTTGAGCCCTCCTCTATCGTAATTCCTGCTATTCACCTGTATCATTCATTTGTCAGATCTCGTCTTTATTTTCAACTGTATGCCTCTGTTTTGTGGCATCAGCTCCTAGGGGCGTGGGAACTGGGCTAGTGACCTAGAGGGACAGAGGGAATCACTTGGGTGAGAGCGAGAGGCAGGGACTGATGCTTGTTGACGTACCATCCTGGGTTCTGTCACGATGCTTCTTGCCTGGATTCTACCCTGTGCCTCTTCTCTGTGGATCGATGACTTGCTGGCTTTGGTTCAGGTTTTCTTGTCGGGATAGTCCTCAATCTTTTGATGCCACGGTCACACAAGGTGTTACCCATCAAGGACTTCGTGCCTCATGTCAGGGCGGTTCCACCAGGTGGGGTAGGTATTGGCAAGTAGGTCTGAGCAAAGGATAGAGGGACCAGTTCCACCCTGGAAACCACCATGGCTCTGGATCCTTGGTCATTGAAGGATGTGTTTTGGTTCTAGTAGGGGTAGTGAGTGTCAGGTTCTGACTTCTAGATTGAGGCCCTGCTAGAATCAGGCCACTGGAGAGTAGTTCAATCTGTGGGTAGCAAGTCTAGCTACTCAACCAATTCAAGACAGTATGGAGAGTATGGTAAGCAAAATTCTACGATGATTTGCATGACCCATGCCTTTATATAATGTCTTCCCTTTGGGAGGGGACAGAATCTATATGTGTCTCATATAGAGTATGGCAAAAGTGATCAGGTATCACCCAGTGATTATGTTACATTATATGGCAAAGGAGGAAACATTTTGCGGATGTAATTAAGGTCCCTCCTCAGTTGACTTTGAGTTCAGCAAAAGGGAGATTATCATGGATGAGCCTGACCTAATCAGATGAACCCTTTACAAGAGAGACATGGGGGCCTCCCTGATGTCAGAACAATTCTCATGCGGGTCTTGAAAAAGAAGGAAGTGTTGAGTTTTACAGCTGCAAGGAAATGAATACTTTCAACAATTACCGGGTCTTCGAGGAGGGCCCTGGTGAGGGTTAGAGAAGAGTTCTGGGTGAGACCCAGTCTTCACCAGTACCTTGACTGTGCAGAGGATCCTGCTAAGCTAAGCCCAAATTCCTGGCTTGTAAAGCTGTGAGATAAAAACTGTATGTTCTTTTAAGTTCCAAGTTTTGTGGTAATTTATTATACAGCAATCGAAAAAGAATATGCTACTGACAGTTGTCCCACCTTTAGGCTACCCTCTACTGCTATTTATGTTGATGATGATGTCAAGAGTACGATGTTCTGGTTCATGACACCATTGAGTGGCACCGCATTGTCGTTAATAGCTAACACTTGGAAGCTGGATCTGCCATGTGACTTTGGTCGTTACTTAAAGTCTCAGGCTCGGGTTCCTCAGTACAATAAAATAGGAAGAATCATAGCACCCAGGTCATTGGAAGTGTGAGGATTAAATGAGGTGATATGCCTAGGGAATAGAGAAGAGGGAATGTCTTGTACATAGCAAGAATCAGTAAATGTTACCTAGTTTTGTTTCTGAGAGAGTTCTCAGAAATTTTTATCTGGCTTGACACTAGCAGGTAGAAGTCTGAAGTTAGTGGATCCTTCCCCTTGTTGGTCCTTTATCATTAGCTTAAGTTTACGCTTGAATCTTTATACTGGCCCAATGTGGTACTAACCCTATTCTTATTAATAATGAGATATACAGGGAAATCCACAGTCGAAAATCCATAGAATGAGTTCGGACGGGAAGTCTCGGTAACACCTCCGTGGTCCCTGGAAACCTAGTCTGCAGCGTCAATGAAGTATACGACATGGAAGGGAAGGCGGACAGGGGTTGGAGAATGAGGAATATAGCTGGTTTCTGGGAATTAGTTCTGTTTCAGGAGGTGTGGCCATTCAGCCTGGCATTCTTTTTGGTGAGTTGGGAAGGTTGTAGCTTTGTTAATCTGGGGCAAGTTGGCATGATCGGTATGAATTGTATAGCACATTTTAAGTGCCCGACAAATAATGGGTAGATGAGATGGCGGTGATGGTGGTTTTGATGAAGATATTGGGTACAGGAGTCTCGTACATGAGTTCCTTCATGCGTCAGGAAGTTGTTCTGCAAGAATTCGGACCAGGGATCCTGGGAGAGAAACAAGTTGGGATGAAATGGGTGGTGATCCAGAAGGGGCACTAACTGTATGGTGATTGAGGTTTGAGTGCTTCAGGGCTCATAGAGGAAGCTTGTGTTAACATTGGAAGGAAAGAAGGAATGCTGAAAATCTGCTGTCCACTAGGGCCTTTCAAAATGGTGTGGGACTAAGTTTTCAAAGGCAGCTAAGGAATGAGAGTAATGGAAGAGCAGGTGAGAGAGTGCCAGGTAGTCAGTGTGGGGATCTAAGAGCCAAGAGAGTAGAGAGACCACGAGGCAGCAGAATCAGACATCTGGTTCCAGATTTCTAGGAAGCAATGAGCTCTGCTAGGAAGCTGGTGTTGTAGATGGTTCCTTTTAAAATTTCTTTTAAAATTGTACATGGCCTTCCTTGGCTGATTATGTGCTAAGCTTGCTGATTCTTTGCACGTCTTTATATCTTGTATCAGTTAAGACTCAGATTGAAAACCAGAGAAACAGTGGGAGCAAATCTAACTAAAGAGATCATTTCATGGCTTAGGTCCATGGAAAGCCGAGGAATGAAAGTTTAGGTTTAGCTCAATCCAGTCTTCCCATGATGCTCTCAGGACCATATCTCTCCCATTTTCCATTCTCCTGTCTTCTGGCTTGATTTCCTTCCCAGAGCCAAGGGTGGACTGTCAGTGTCAGGCTTCTGTGATTCTTACAGCATAGGGTCACATAGCAGAAGAAAAAATACTCTCTCTGTCTCAGCCTTAATAGCCATCCCTAAGAGGGACCCTGATTGGTCTCATCTGGGTCACATAGTTATCCATCTATCCTGTCCAGCCTGAGTGACAGGTTCACCCATTTGCTAGGGGAGGTATTACCCCTTGATTGATAGCCCCACATGAATTGCAGAGAGTAAGGAAGAAGCAGGTCCCCAAGGAAAAAAGTGGCAGATGTTCTACTCACCCCATAAATGCTTTCACATTATAGGTGTTCTACTAATGTTTGTTGATAATGATGATGGAGCATCTCCAGGAGAGGGGAGACCTCTGCTCCAAAGAGGGGGATTCTGGACATCCTGAGTGCAACATGAGGGCACGAGTATGGGTGCGGGAATGGTCAAGGCTATTGAAAGGTGACAAAAGCTTTGCTCCAAGGGGAGATTGGGGTGAAGAGTGCTGCGAAGAGTGAAGATCCAACTTTTCCTACTTCACATTTTGCCTGGGGCTGACCCTGACTCACACAAATGTATTTGCCAAACCAAATGACTCTATAAAAATAACGTGTTTTCCAGCAATTTCCTCTTATTGGAGGGGTTGGTGACACGGCACACTTTCTGGCTTTGATGAATCATCCCAGATAGCAGGAGGCTCTAGTCTGTTCTCATACTAGATCAATTTCAAGGTCTCAAACTGTGTATTATAATTAGCAATCCAAACCTCCAGAGAATAATCTCTTAGTCTAGAGAAAATATTGAGTGGACCTTGAAGATTCTTGTAAGCTTTTTTCCCCCTTAATGTGTTTTTTGTGTCCAAGTTGAGTAAGAAAGCCACTCTTCAAAAGGCGAGGTTTGATGCTGAGATTATCTTTATTAATAAATAAAGGTTAAATGGCAGGATAACTCTCTTTGGTGTTTAATGACCCTTTATTAATTAGCCTGTAGTATCACAGAGGATGAAAGTACAGCAATGTTTCTAAGGAAGAAGAGAAAAATCTTTGTCGGGCTAATCTGAGGCATTGAGACAGAATTCTTGGCCTTTTTTTTTTTTAAGATTTAATTAATTAATTTATTTAACAGAGATCACAAGTAGGCAGAGAGGCAGGCAGAGAGAGAGAGGAGGAAGCAGGCTCCCTGCTGAGCAGAGCCCGATGTGGGGCTCGATCCCAGGACCCTGGGATCATGACCTGAGCCGAAGACAAAGGCTTTAACCCACTGCGCCACCCAGGTGCCCCGAATTCTTGGCCTTTTGTTGGAGCTCTCAGGGAAGTGGGTGCTTACTCTTTTCTGCTGGTCTTAAAGATAAGAGTGTGTAAATTGTGGAATAAGGTAAGTTTCCGTGATCATGGAGCCAATATGGAGGAGAGCAGAATCAATAAAGAAAGGGACACCGAATCTTTGGTGACATTTTAGAAACCTAGAGCGAGCCTTGCCTAAAGTCTACCTGTGTGTGCTAATAAATTTCCTTTTTTCATAAACTAGATTGAGTTGAGTTTTCTGTCATTTTCAGGTAAGAGTTGAGTTTTCTCTCAATTTAAGGCAAAATCACCTTAATCCATAGACCAGATGCTTGATGGTGAGGAAAATTTCACGAGTTAAGACTCTCACAGTTAAGAATTTTAGGGGTAGTGTTTACTTTCTCCTAAATGATGCTCTTGGGTTTTTCTCGATTTTCATATAATTAGGGTCTTGCTCTGTTTGGACCCGCAAACAAGCCCCGAATGGATCAAATCTAATATCTGGGCGACAGTGCGTTCAGATTGCATCGGGCTTGATGCTGGCATTAGGACAAATGTATTTTGGTCATCTTGGGCCCAGGATTTCAACAGATAAGAGAGGACTCTATAGGAATGGTGTGCTGGGTTAAAAAGAGCCCGGAGCAGGGGGCAGGAGAGAATGGGGTTGTGCCTCTATTAGCTTGTGACTCGGGGATAAGGAATATAAGTGCCCAGGGCTCAGCTTTCTCATTTATAAAATGAAAAACCTAAACTAAATGAGCTGGAAGACTCTTCCAGCTCCGAAGATCTATGACTTAATGAATTGAAGCACCCAGCCAGCCCTTCTGGGTTACTGAGAGTTTCTCAGCCTCCCTGGGTACCCCTGATGGAGGTGTATTTCCTTGGAAGGAGATTTCTGGGGCTGCAGCTGTCCACCTGAGAACGGGAAGGCTAAGTGCTAATTGGTTTTGCACTTACATCTAATGGTTGCTGGCTTGATTTTTAGCATTACCCAAGGTTAAGTAGGCAGCTGCCATCATATGAGAAGAGAAAAAAATGGGTAGGGACGAGCCCTCTCCTCCCCATTCATTTATTTAAGGCAAAAAGTCTGATGAATTAGCCTATTTGAAAGAGCACGAAGGCTTTTCTGAAGTCAAAAAGCAAGTTACTGGCAGGGCTGAGATTAGGGCCTCCTGACACGAGGCCCAGGGCCAGTCTAGGGAAAGGACAGCTGGGGAGCGGGGGAAATACACATCACCTGCCTTCCAACTCTGCCAAGAGATGCCCTCCCAGCTCCTCTGCAGGGGAGATGGGGGTGTCGGGGAGACTGACTTCTCCCTGCTGTGAGCAGCTGAAGCGGCAGGAGCTGGGAAAGGGTCCTTCAGTGACATTCTCCTCGGGCCATGAGTTAGAGGGGAGGAGGGCGCAGAATCCTCACCGGCATCTGGGCTCACGGCAGCCCACTCAGCACGCTCTCTTTTCAAACTGAGATATCCTTTGCCCATCATAGAAGTCACCATTTAAAGGGTACAGCATTCCGTGTCTTTTGGTGTCTTCAGGAGGCGGTTATGTCACCATCCACCATGCCCCTGGTTTAATTCTAGAATGTTGTCATCACCCCCAAAGACTATTGTGCACTGTTAGCAGTCACTCTCTCTTCCACCCTCCTCCCAGCCCCCCGCAACGATCATCTCCTTTCTGTTTCTGTGGATGATTTGTCTATTCTGGACATTTCATGTAAATGGAATCCCACGACACATGGCCTTTCGTGTCTGGCTTCCTCCACTTAGCATAGTGTTTTCAAGGTCCATCCACCTTGCAGGATGTATCAGAACTTCTTCCCTTTTTATGGTTGAATAATATTTGCCACTTTTCTTTATTCATTCACCATTTTTAAAAAGAATTATTTATTTATTTGAGATAGAGAGAGTGGTGGTAGGAGTAGAAGGAGAGGAAGAGAGAGAATCCTTAAGCAGACTCTCTGCTGAGCAGAGAGCCCGATGTGGGGCTTGATCCCAGGACCTGAGCTGAAATCAAGAGTCAGCCGCTTAAGTGACTGAGCCATCCAGGTGCCCCCTCTGTTGACCATTTGATGAAGATTTGGGTTGTTTTCACTTTGGGGCTTCTATGAATAACTCTGCTATGTCCATATTTTTGTATAAAGAGATGTTTTCATTACTCTGGGCATATCCCTGAGTGGGATTGCTGAGTCATATGGTAATTATGTTTAACTTTTTGAGCAACTGCCAAACTCTTTTCCACATTGCTCATCTCTTTAAACACAGGTGCAGATAAAGAGAAATAGAAATGGCTGTCATCTTTGGATGGAAAGGATGGCGCTATGATGTTTTCCTCTATGTCTCACTCTTACTGTGCATCCTTTCCTCTTAGGCTATAATCATTGGTCAGCAAGAAGGCATTTCAGCTTTGGACTTAAAAAGCCTGTAGTAGTGCCTCCAATTTTCTGGGTCCTTAGTTTCCTCCTCTGTAAACTGGGGCCAGCATTGCTGTGAGTCTTCTTTGAGGCAATGGCCATAAAGCTCTTGGCAAGGGCTGTGTACTAAGCACCTACCGACTAAGCCCTAATGACCCCAGACCTTCTTTTAGAGAGGGACAGATGTCTTCGTTCTCTGTATGCCCAGCACCTGGCAAGGCTCCTGGCCCTAAAGAGCTGTTCAGTACTTGGTTGTTCAACGAACCCATACATGGTGAGGGAATGAGGGAATGCATCCATGCACAGGGCAATGCCTGCACGTAGTAGTTGTTCAATAAATGTCAGGTGATGGAATGAACGAATGAAAAAGGAAAGAACAGAGCATTAATGCTTCAGGAGATAGGCTCTTCTTGAAACAAGTTCCCTATAGAAATATTTTCCTTGGCATTTGGGAGATTGCCTAGATCAGTCATAGGCAACATATGTGCATCTGTCTCTTCCCCTTTGAAATTAATAGGTCTGTGCTCAGGCCACTGTCTGTCTGTATATGGGAGGAGCAGCCTTATTATTTTTAGAGCAGTGACCACGTGACATTTTCCTGTCCATCATCACCGGGATCCCAGGAATAGGAGAGCCAGCGAAAGCCTGTCTGTCCTGCTCAAATGCCCGTTTGTTGTTTTTATGCTCTGGCATCCCATCCCAGGCAGAGATGTGGCGCTGGCCATGCCAGGAAGAGCCTGGCACATGAGGCAGTAAGACGGTTGAGTTGAACACAAATTGAATGATTACAGCCTCAAGTCCCAATCAAAGAGATTTACTATGTTTTTAAAAAGGCACTGATGTTGACTTGACTAGGGAAAAATGCATGGAGGACGCACTGGGCAGGAAGCCTTATGTGAACCATGAAATGAACATGGGTGCCGCCTCAGAGTCGCGAGGGCCTGGGCGTACAAATCAACCTTGTACTCTGAGATTAAGATACACTTTCCAGAGAGCTGTGTGTTTTAAGGATGATGCAGTTTTTGTTTTTTTTTTTTTAAAGATTTTATTTATTTATTTGACAGAGAGAGACATCTCAAGTAGGCAGAGAGGCAGACAGGGGTGGGGGGGATGTAGGCTCCCTGCTGCGCAGTGCCTGATGCGGGGCTCGATCCCAGGACCCTGAGATCATGACCTGAGCCGAAGGCAGAGGCTTAACCCACTGAGCCACCCAGGCACCCCAAGAATGGTGCAAGTTTTTGTTAAAAGAGTTAAAAATGCGCAGAAGATACATGGATAAGAATCTGAGGAAATTTCTGTTCATGTACAGGAATGACTTTTTTTTCCTGCAGTATCTACAGAAAGCCAGGCCAAGTATGGTTATTTATAGAACTCAGCCAGCAAAATGCTGTTGAGGGGAGGGTGGGACGAGTAGGGGGCCGTGTATTCCCACAGATGGTCTGCCCTTACCGATCAGATTCAGATGCCTGCTTCCGAATTTCTTTTTCTCTGGGCAGGTGGGACCTTCTTAGAAAGTTACCACAAGGGGCACCTGGGTGGCTCAGTGGGTTAAGCCTCTGCCTTCTGTTCAGGTCATGATCTCACGGTTCTGGGATCAAGCCCTGCGTCAGGCTCTCTGCTCAACGGGGAGCCTGCTTCCTCTTCGCTCTCTGCCTGCCTCTCTGCCTACTTGTGATTTCTCTGTCAAATAAATAAAAAAATTAAAAAAAAAGAAAGTTATCATAAAAATACATAACATGGGCTGCGGGGGTGGGGGGGATGTGCTTCCGCCAGTACGGTGCTGGAGGTGAGACTAAGGTGTCTTTGGAGGGGCTTTGCAGGATGTACTGGGTGGTCTATATGTGTCACCCTTCAGGGGAGCCCATGGTATGTGTGAGTGAACTCAGAGCTAAAGGTGAACCGAGTTGCTTTTTGTCCCGGTAGGCCACTCCACTGCGCTTTTGCTAGAAATGCTGCAGAGTCCATGAGGTCCGTGTGGAACGCTGGCCTGGCAGCAGGAGAGGGAGAGGAGGGTTTTTCCTGGGGACTCTGTCCCTTCTACATAATGAGAGCATGACAAATCAGTGTTTTCCAAACTATGCCCTGAAGAGACCTAGATTTCCTCAGAGAACTCTCAAGAAAGGGAGACAGGTGGACCAGGCTCCGGGCCCCAGAACTCTCCTTCCCAAGTGTTTTGCTTCTCCTGTCCCAAACATTGGCGCTCACTCAAAGGGGTTATTTGCACATGGGCTGTGCTACTGGAACAATGTTTGAGAAACTGCCCGGCTAGTGTGTCCCTGAAGGTCCCTTCTCATTGATAATGTGGAGATCCGAGTTTCCAGCCACTCCTGGCCACTGGGATCCCTTCTTCACGTTGGGACCAGTGAATGGTCAAGATGAGCCCTAGCTCAGTGTTCTTGTGAGGGTCTTTTTCTAGCATTTACAACCAGCTATGTGTTCACACCGTCTAAACGCAGCGGAACAGGGGCTGGGAAGCCCACCGGTGCCAGTGATAGCTGCCACACACTCTGATGACCTCATTTAGGCACGGGCGAGCTTCTGTGTCTGCCTCTGGCTCTTCAGTTGCACAAACCCAGAAACTCATCATTCTTTTAGGGTTTCCTAAAACGCTTCTGCCAGTCTCACCAAACGGGCGTCCTTCCAGAGTGGCCCGAGAAGATTCCTCTTTGCTTAAAATATGCCCCCTGATAGCCCAGGGGCTTGTGCGGGCGGAGGGAGGGATAGGCAGCCCCGGGCCCCGTAACAGCCTGCTTGGTGTATATGCTAATGAAATGACCATCTGCATCGAATAATTATAAGTGGTCTCCCCTGACTGCTCTCCATGTGCTGGCACAGACCGAGGGGAGGCACCCCCTTTACAGCCGCTGCAGCCCGGGGAGGAGAGGCTGGGGAGGAATCGGGCATACTCCTCCACTTCAAGGCACACGGCCCGCTGAGCGGACAGGTGCTGACAGTGTGATGTCCATGGGCAGCGAAGCCGGCCTGTCCTCGGAGCTGACATCTATATCTCCATCTCGCTGGATGTGAAAACTGACACAACATGAGGAATGTCACTCTCCATTACTCGATATTCACAGGCGTCTCTATGGCGTTGGAAGTCCTGTGAGCAACTGCCTCCGTCACAACCACCTGCCCCCTTCAGCGGGGCCAGCTGACCCGTGGCAGGGGTGGGGCGGGGGCTGGGTGGCGGGCGGAGTGAGTCACTGAGGGTCTCCCGGCAGGGGGTGCGGTCCGACCTCTGCTGGCAGGTAGAACGTGACTGCGAGGCGGTTTCCCTGTCTGATGATTCTGGCCAAGTTCGAGCTTTCCTCTGTTAGCTCAATACCGTTGGCATTTAGACCTGATAGGTGTGTTTGCTTTTGTGCAGAACGGGGTTTGATTTGTTAGGGTTTTAAATGGCTAGTGTCACTGTGGAGCCCGGGCTGCAGCAGGAAGCAAGGTTAAGGCGGGTCTGCCCACGCCCGGCCTTGGCCCGCGTGTCCACCAGCTCCCTGGTGGGCTCCCTGAGGGCCAGTTCTTTCCTTTCGGGCACTTCCCGTTGTCCTGACAGAACCTTCAGGCCCCACAGAGCAGACACCATCAGGTGTGTTTGTGCGGCAGGTTTGTGCAATTAGGAGCAGAGAACCTACTTCTACTGGCTGTGAGGAGCGAAGAAGTCTGAGAATTTCAAATATGCGTTCTAGGGTGGAGAAAAGACGACAGATGGATTTTCATTGTGTTTGAAGGCAGAATTCCAGAAGACCATTCCAGGGGAAGGTTTTCTTCTGCCCGTGACATCAGCTTCATCACTTTTAAGTAAGGATATCTATAAGTATATTTAATATTCTTTTAAGAACATTAGAAAGCAAGAAACAACTTTTGCCTGTCACCTCTCTCTCCCTCTTTCTCATCTATTTCTCATTCTAAAAATCCAGCACTAATTTAATTTATCTTTGTGGGTAAATGAACGTTAGGAATTTCCTGGGAAGAGTGGGAGGCCTCAAGTAGGACATATGTAGATGAGAAAGATTTATTAGTGGAAGAGTTAAGTTCTTTTTTTTTTTTTTTTTAAAGATTTTATTTATTCATTTGACAGACAGAGATCACAAGTAGGCAGAGAGGCAGGCAGAGAGGGAGAGAGGAGGAAGCAAGCTCGCTGTTGAGCAGAGAGCCCGATGTGGGGCTTGATCCTAGGACCCTGAGATCATGACCTGAGCCGAAGCCAGAGGCTTTAAACCACCGAGCCATCCAGGCGCCCAAGAGTTAAGTTCTTAATGAGAAATCTCATGTTTGGCTTTTAACTCACTCTAAAAAACAAATTGGCTTTAATTAGAAGCCTTTTATTTGGTCTCCCTTTTATTTTATTTTTTTTAAAAGATTGTTTATTAGAGAGAGAGAGGGAGAGCATGAGGGAGAGGGACAGAAGGAAAGGGAGAAGCAGGTTCCTTGCCAAGCAGGGAACCTGATGGGGGGCTTGATCCCAGGACCCTGGGATCACAGCCTGAGCCGAAGACAAACGCTTAACTGACTGACCTACCCAGGTGCCCCTTGGTTTCCCTTTTAGACATTTCTTTTACATCATTATGCTACTTGGTTCTCCAACAACATTGCGAGGAGAAGACGGTAATTACACACACACGTGTAGGAATTTTCCCAGTGACAAGATCTTCATAGAAACCATGAAGAACTCTGGAAAGATCAAAGAAGGAAACCCTAATCTGAAATGCTCACAGAGAATTGCTTTTTGCAAAGAGTGGGAGAGGAACCAAGGGGAGGTGGCGGATGCTTGAACTGGGGGATATTACAGGGGAACTGAATTAACATACCATGTGCCCATCTGCTGATGCGTGATGGCTCCAGGAGTGAAACCATAGCTTTTTCTCTCTAATGCCCATGTTCCTATCAATTCTTGAGCAAGCACAAAAAGATTTTGGACTTGGCTGGGTCTACACTGCACAAAGTAAATCGAGACTTGGCGGCATCTTGTTAATTTGAGTGTTGTACGTCAGTAAAGTGCATAATTCAGGGTTATTTATGATTTTTTTCCCTGTTTGATCTCAACTTTTCTGTTTTTTACTTAAGAATGAACTTTATTGCAGTATACATCATATGCAATAAAACTGACCAATTTTAAGTGTACAATTTTTAAAATTCTGACAAATACAGTGTATAACCATCACTGCAATCATGATATAGATATAGTTCCTTAAAAAGATAAACGTAAAAGGCGAAAGATTTATGCGATCTGAAGAGAAAGGGCTAGTGTCCAAAATCTATAAAGAACTTATCAAACTCAACACCCAAAGAATAAATAATCCAATCAAGAAATGGGCAGAGGACATGAACAGACATTTCTGCAAAGAAGACATCCAGATGGCCAACAGACACATGAAAAAGTGCTCCACATCACTCGGCATCAGGGAAATACAAATCAAAACCACAATGAGGTATCACCTCACACCAGTCAGAATGGCTAAAATTAACAAGTCAGGAAATGACAGATGCTGG